>APFE031451266.1:8854-71536 GCA_000404065.3 Pinus taeda
TACGCAGGCAGCCTGTTTAACCAGGTGCGCCCACGCTCTGTGTGCAAAGAGACAGTGCATACAAGTATGCACTGTGTCTAACTCAGAGGGTGCGTACTGCTGTAAAATGAAGAAAAACTAAATTCTAACTCGACTCTAAGCTAACCCACCCAAAAACACAGTCAAGCAATCAAAAAACAAAAGAAACAAAACTCTTTTCAGATCAAAGTAATACTCAAAGGAAAAATCAAGCACATCAATGGATTCCCCAGTGGAGTCGCCAATTTGTCATGCGGAAAGAGTTATTTTTGCTGACAAAACTAACCTCCCTAGGAGTCTTAGACTCTCTAGTGACAAACAAGACAATTAAGAGCAATCCTTCTCTAAACATGCATTATCATACGAGAAACCAAGTGTTTTTCGATCCTACCTGAAGTCCAGCGTTGTAGTAGTCCAGCCTCGTCGATCCAGATGAGCTCCTCCTTCACTTCGAAACCTGCATACACTAACAATCAAACGATTACATAACACCTGAATATCTCATAAAACAAACATATTCAACATATAGACCAAGGAGTATATGAAACAATTCATTAACAACAAATCATTGAGAAGAATGGACTTATTTGTATTAATAGGAAACAAAAAGAAACAATTACAACCTGAGCCTTGGTGTTGTGCAAGTTCCTCCCAGGGTCCAGCAAGAGTTTTCCTCTACTTTGACAAGCTCACCCACTTCCAAATGAAACAAGAAAGGATGGGAATCTCTCCTCACAAGCTTCTACAAGGAAGTCCTAATTCCAGCAGCATCTACCCTTTCGAATGTTCAGCTTTCAACCTCCCCTCCTCTGGCCCAATGCCTGTATTTATAATGCTCTAGAGGAAGTTAATCAGGTCCAACATCAATGGGATAAGCCCCTCTTTTGGATGGGGTAGCTCCTCTCTTGATGGGATAAGTTCCTCTTTCATAGGGATACATGAACCATCTGGAGGCGCTCAATACACGTCAAACAATCTTGTAGAATGCTCTAGAAATGACCACAAGTAACGTTTTTAAGATGAAACTCGCGCCTTTTGACCTTTACAGGAGTACGCACCTAC
Organism: Pinus taeda; assembly: GCA_000404065.3. Classification (NCBI taxonomy): domain Eukaryota; kingdom Viridiplantae; phylum Streptophyta; class Pinopsida; order Pinales; family Pinaceae; genus Pinus; species Pinus taeda. The sequence continues at coordinate 9,935 of APFE031451266.1, forward strand.
CCCTTTACACACAGAGCGTACAGGTACGCAGGTATTGTGAACTTGGGATGCGTACATGCAGGTAAGGTAGAGAGAAACTGCGTACCTAGAGATAAACATGTTTTTAATGAATTTCTCTCTTTTTTGAAGTTTGACATGGAGAGCAGAGGTATGAGGCTTGCCAAGGAGGATAGTATGACTGTTGATGGAGCCATACTAACTGCAGATAGTCATGGTGACAAATTTTAGTGTAACACCTAGGACCTTGATTTCAAGACAAGACCAATGACCTTGAAAGGAATTTATTGACTGAAACAAACTTAATCCAATAGTGCCAAGAGGGGAATAAAAGACACAAGCTCCTCCATCAGGGTTATGGCATGCCTAATGGAATGCAATAAGATTACACTGAGGAGACACCTACCTATGCAAATGCAAAGAGCTTTGATCGCTGATGGAGGGCTACTAGACCGACTCTAATAGGCTTAATCCCACCACTTCATTCGTTATGCACTTTCGAATCATATTGATGCAAATAGCTGAGTTGGTTTAGACATACCTACAAGTCGAATGGTTGCTGTGAGGTGCTGTGGCCTTTCATTTGCTGCATGCACTGGTTTCTGTGGTTGGATGATGGCTTCACGGCTTATTCATGGTTATTTTTTCTTGTGCAGGTATCCTCTGGCCGGATCCATGCTGTAGGAGGTGGCTTCACGTTTAGATCTACACCCTCAAGCTGTTGCTGCTGAATTTTCACAGGACCGAAACTTGTTTTCACCATTGCTCCCGAACGATAGATCGGATCGATCTGAAACTTGCTGAGCATGTTCCTATAATCATTATGAACTTCCCATAGCAAGATTGTGATCAATGGATGCACAGATTTCAAGAAAAATGGAAATTGTCTTAAGATTACAGAGATCAATTTCTCAGAAACCGTGCATTAGAATCGGCTGAAACTACTTGGATAGGTTACTATCACCCATATGCATCTCCCCATGAAACATGTTTTTAAATGGATGCACGAATATGGAGAAAATGCAAAAATGGCTGACGGTGATGGAGGTGGATTTCTTGGAAACCGTGCACTGGAATCAGCTGAAATTGCTCGGGCATGTTGCCATCATCCCTATACAACTCCCTGTAAAATGGTTTTGTAAATGGATGCACTGTTTTCAAGTTATGAAAAAAGAAAATTATGTTCTATGTATTTTTTCTTCAAAGCATTCTGCAAGTTTTTGCAGGGAAAGAAAATTAGTGAAATTATGAAAAGTTGCAAAACAATAATTGAAATGCAAACCCTAATTTTACCATCTAGTCCGACTGATGCGAAAAAGAGGATGAAAGCTACTGACAGAGGTGCCATTGACTTCTAGGAAGGTAAAATGCATGTGTATAAGTTATCACTATCTGAAGAAAACATCTTTTTGTATTTTTGATTAAGTTGTCAGATTTACCATGCATTTGCTTTCATTGGTTTTGACTGTGTAGAGGTGGATCGGTGGGAGAAAATACTTGCAGGAGGTTGGGAAGGTTAGAAGAGGTCCTAAGGGGTCCCTAGCACCCTTCCTGAGAGTTTCATAGTGATCGGATCTCAAGAAATCACTTTCGTGAGCTTCTATAGGAAGTCTGCAGGGGTTCTACAAGATGTTCTGGGATTTCTACAGGATGTTCTGTAATTTTTGACAGGATGTTCCGAAAATAGGATTTTGGAGAATGGATGGAGGAAAAAAGGGGGAGGAACAAGTATGGAGGTGAAATAGGGGTGTAGGGGAGATCAAGACTTGGAGGATGGAGTTGATGAGTGGCGCAGATGGTGAGATTTGTTCAAGGAGGGATGAAACGATGTTGCACAAGAAGATGAGAATCATGGAAAAGTAAGCGAATGAGGGAAATGTAAGGTAAGCGTTCTAAGTGAAGGGTGAAGCAGGTAGGTTGGATGGAGTATGGGCAGGTAAGGAAGGATAACAGGTACTCTGCAAGTGGTTTTTCAAACTGAATAAACAAACACTTATAAAACCTATGACCTAGTTACTTCACTCTAATTTGACCTAACAGCAAAAGGAAATGAACATAAGTTTATTCGAAATGAAATACATGAAATAACTATGCAACTAAGCAATCATAAACTGAAGCATGCAATCAAAACTGATATCAAGTTCAACAACTAAGAATCCAACACTACTAATTGCATGGTGAAGCAAAGACAATGTTTTTGTTGGCAGCAAGGTCACCTTTGTCCTAGCTCACAATCCCACTGAGGGAGAGGAGAGATCATAGGTGCTTGATGGTCTTTTTCTGAAGATATTCCCTGTGATTAACCTATCAACTAAATCTGAACATGAAAAGCTATTTTAATCATCAAAAACAATCTAAATAAAAAAACAAAATTTAAATCTAAATAGCAGATTTTATTATAAGAATGTAGCAAAGACACATAAAAATAAACAAAGGAGGTATTGTGCACTTGAGATGGGACCCCTCCCAAGGGCTACAGCCTCCTAAGAGAGATTTAGAGCTGGTGCAAAGCTGGATTCATCTTTATTTAGCAAGAAAAGAAGAGTTACATCAAAAACTTTCCACAAGGGAAAGCTTGAAAAGGTGCTGAAATGCAAAGCTAATCTACTGACTAAAATCGAACTACAAACTAGCTAACTTTTTCCTACAAAGTGACTAATTACTGGCTAACCAAAATGAGGCCCTAAGCCCTCTTATTTATACAAATTGAGGACACCAATAGTCCTCCTAAACTTTAGGGACTTGGCTGCCCAAAACTTGTAGTTAACAGCAGTCCTACTTGACTTGCTCGGCTGCCCTTGTGATAATTGATTTGGTGGCCCTTGAACTCCGAGCTGATGGTGGAGAATTCGAGGTAAGGGCCCATAAATGAAGGGGACACCTTCCTAAAAATCCTCTCCCTTGTTCTTCCACGAATTTGGCTGCCAAGTGCTCATTAAAACCTTTGATTTTGTCTCAAAATTGACCAAAACACTTCACAGTACCCATTAGACTTGTTGACATAATGACTAACCCAATTCACTCTATTAGCATAAAAATAATAAAAAACATGCAATAAAATAATGAGAATGGTGGATTAAGTCGAATTAGGAGGCTGAATGAGCCCATATAATTATCCATTTTTTGGGGCTCATCATCACCCCCCTATTGAAAGTGTTGCTCATCCTCTAAGCAACTAATCTATCTCCTCTTCTTTGATGGCTTTGGTGGCATCCCTGTCATGCCAAGCTCCTGAAGTGATGTCCTCTTCTCAGTCATGAAACCATGCTTTTCTCTCTGCTTCTTCCCACTGCGTGTGCTCCTTTTCCTAAAGAATTCTCAACTTCCTGTAGAACGGTCTCAGCTTCCTGTAGAACTATCTTTGAGTCCATCATCTTAATTGTCTCTCTCTAAGTGAAGGCTTTTGGCTTCCTCATTCATAGATGATGGATCTCTTTGAAGAAGACTCCTCCTTTTGTTTCGCTGTTGTGTTCTTAATTACAATTGGCTCCTTTGACTGTGGCTGGGGTCTGCCCACTTTTATCTATGTGCTCCTTTTTCACTTTAAACTACATGGCGGTTTGCCTCTTTCTCTTCCTTTTTGGTCTTGGAGGTGTGCTAATGGTGGCAAGAATAGCTGCTACCTCCCTAGCCAAAATCTCAGGCGATTTTCCCTTTTTGTTCCTCTGTTTCTAGACTTCCTGTAGAAAGTCCTGTGCTGACTATTTTCTATCTTCTTGTAGAAACTGCTTTTTGGCTTCCTGTAGAAACTGTCTTCACTGTTTCGGTCTGCTTGGCTAGGGGTGTCTTGCCTTTTAATTGTGGTGTGGTTGCCTTGGTTGTGACAACTCCCATTTGGGCTTTCTTGGCCTTTTTTCCAACCTTTTTTCCTTTTTCACCCTCTCTGCTTTTGTTGTTGTCTCCTTTTCTGTCTCATGCTCAGCGGTCATGTCAAATTCCTCTTTTTCCTTCTGTTCTTCCTCTGTTCTTCCCTTTGTTTGAACGTCTTGTGCTCCCTCATCAATGTTCTTCTCAATTTCTTCAGTTGGCATGGTGTTGAGTTTGTGTTTTAACCAAAAAAAGAGAAAATGCTCAAGTGGAAAAAAACACAGTCAATCACTGAAATAGAGGACAACTGAATTCGGCCTTTTTTGAACCCACGCCAGGCCCTTATCCTACCTCCATATCCATTCATGCATCTTCCCTCACTCACCCATCCTCTAAAATCCAATTTTTAAACATCCTGTAGAAATTTTTGAACATCCTGTAGAAATTCCTGAACATCTTATAGAACCCCTGCAGACTTCCTGTAGAAGCTCACAAATGAGGTTTCTTGATAGCCAAACTTTGTGAAACTCTCTGGAAGGGTGTTAGGGACTCCTTAGACCCTCTCTGAACCTTCCAGACCTTTTCCAAGCATTTTTCCTCCTTGATGCACCCCTGCACAGTAAAGAACAGTCCGATATGCATGAATTAAAGTCCCTTATGAAAGCTAATCTAATCTAACTGACAATAAAATAAATGAACAATAGCTTTATTTGAAAGAGAACCATGTATATCAACTATGCAATGAAACATTTCAGAGATCTAGACGCATAGCCAACTTCTGCGAATGGAAACAATACACTAAGGATTGCATGGTAAAGAAACATAGTGTTTTTGTTGGGACAACACGGTTACTTCAATTCCAGCCCCTGATTCTGAAGATTTATTTTGGCATAACTCTTGACTTGTGACTATTTTGATAATGAGAAGTAGTCCGATTTTATATCAACTCTGAGTTTTCTATAGGAGCCATAGCTCTCAGGGTTGGGCCCAACCTTAAAGCCTAGGGCTTCCTTTTTGTATTGCTACCTTTCCTTTATGCATCGTTGTTTTCCTTTTATGCATTTGAAACGTATTTCTGTAGGCAGATTTAGTTTTGTTGATTAAATAGGTCACTATTTATGAATAGAATTGCTTCATATGTTTAAAATAGATTGGTAGGATAATAACAGAAAACAACTCCAAGAAAAGGGTCAACAACACTTTCGGTTTCACCTCATCCTTATTGGACCAGGGGCTGGAACTGAAGTAACCATGCTGTCCCAAAAAAAACACTAGTTTGCTTTACCATGCAATCCTTAGTGTACTGTTTCCATTTGCAGAAGTTGGTTATGCGTTTAGATCTTTGAAATGTTTCATTGCATAGTTGATATACATGGTTCTGTTTCAAATAAAGCTGTTGTTCATTTATTTTATTGTCAGTTAGATTAGATTAGCTAGAACTTTAAGTATTTGCAAGACTTTGTGGATCTAGTTAAATGTACACCGTGCAGGACATCCCTACCACTCTTTCATCCATCTAAGCTTCATCTTTCTCGTTTGAAGGATCATAGCCGGAAACTACTTGCACAAGTCAGAAAGTGTAAAATTGCGAAGCATAAATTAGAACAAGAGAAAGGAAGTTCCGAGAAGAAACTCAATGAATGTCTATCAGAAAAAGAAGAAGAAAATTTGCGCTTAAAAAACTTTAATAAAAAATTATTAGAACAAATCAGAGATTTAAAGAATGAAAAGATTGAGCACAAAAAAGAAATTGAATCATAGGATGAAGAACTTTCATATTTAAAAATTCATAACCAAAATCTGCGTACTCATATTAAGAAACTTGAGGATGATAAGAGCTCCTTGAAAAACAAATTACAAGAACTTATCACGAAAGAAGTACCGAAGTCTAAAGATGTAACAATCAAAGTTGAAGAAAAAGGAACAGACACTGATCCAATTAATATCACAACTCAAGAAGATGATAAATCATTTGAAGTAAAAACATATTCAGATGTTGCTGATAGGCGATGAAAATTCCAAATGAAGATTTTGTAACCAACTCAAGAACCTCAGTGCTCTAAGTAAATTAGGAAATTACCATATGCATGATAAGGGAAAATCGAATCACAAGAACTCCTTATCGACACTCGAATCACAAGAGCATACATCTCAATCATTTTGCTTATTTGTATCACTTAGAATAAAAACAACAGAATTATGTTTCGAAAAATATTGATGTCTGCACACTATAGTCTTATAATAACAAATTATCTCAGCTATCAAATAATTGTAAAGTTCCGCAGGAAATTGATTTAGGATGGTTAGATCCCTTTTCAGTTCAACAATTTTGTTTATCACTCAGAGGATCCTATCATCGTGTATCATCTAAGATGACAACTCAAAGAAATCCGAAAAATGTGAATAGATTACAAGACAAAGAAATAGATGACACGTCTTATTAGCAATAAGCTTTGAGGACAAAGCTTTCTGAAGAGGAAGTCAATATAATAATAATAATAATAATAATAATAATGAGTAATATAGAAAAGACATGTCTCTAAGGACGTGACCATTCATGAAGGGGCACCTGCCTAGGTATATAAGCGGACCCTCATTTTTTAACAATCTCATCTCATATCAATTCTTTTATATACACTATCTAGTATATATATTTTAATCCTCAATAGTTGATTTCGTGTTCCAAGTGTTCTAAAGCTTATTTTGAAGTGCGAACTTTGTTCATTACGTCTTCAACTTAGATTTTTATTTGAAGAATTTGATGATTCTGTCTAGATAAGTTGTTCTATTCTGTTTTCCAATGTCTGCCTATCATTCTTAAGCTTCTTAATTTGAGTGAGAAGATTTTGATTATGATTTTGAGCCATGGAATTTTTTCGTTTTGATCTTTGTCGATATCTTTAATATCTCGATTTTCGAGTTTGTCATCTTTAACTTTTTGATTTGTTCCAACAACTATTAAGGCTTTTCAGACGAAAATTTTCTTTATCTTGTTTTCATAAGCTTTCACTGAGTTTCTTCTCAAGATCTTCATTTTCTTGTTATATTTTTTGCTTTGCAGCCTTGGTTTTCTTGACTTGTGCAAGTAGTTTTTGATTGCGATATTGTAAGCATGAAATTTCTTCATTATTATTGTAGATAACTTTGTCAAATTTATTTTTACTTATTTGGTATTGATTTTTGGTTTTCTTGAAGCATCACCTTCAAGATATCTTTAAAGTCTTTTGATGAAGGTATTATTGTTTTTTAATTCATTGTAATTCCTTGGAATGTCATCATCTACTTATAAGGAAAAGTTACTTTTTGTTGGTGTTTAATATGAAGGTACCTAGTGCTCCAAGTGATGGTAAATTGAGAATTAAATCGATCTCTTCTTTAAACATAGTTACAACATTGAATTGAGATATACATTCATAATAATCAATTATTACTTGCAAGTCCTTGATTTCATATTGTCATGTAATCCTTACTCTCAATTATATTTGGTTATGGAATGAATAATTGATTTTCCAAATTGACGTTAATGTATTTTCCTCACGGTTCTTGTTGATAATGATATTAGCTTTTTTCCCGGAATACTCCCCTTTAATGTACACATCCATAACATGATATCATTCTAGTAAATAGTGTTGAAAATAAAACATAAGTGAAAATAAATTATTTTATTTTTTAAATGTTAAAATATAGAAAATTTATTACAAATAATTATAACTAATAAAAATTTGTAAAAATAAAATGTTACTATAATAAAAAATAAAATTAAGTAAACAAATTCTTTAAATATTTGCTTCTATAAAAAAATTTGTTTGATACAAATGTGGCACCATTTCATAAAATATTTAAAACCGCGATTTTGTGCATAGGCTAAATATAATAGTTTAGATTTTAGTTTGCAACCAACGCTTCAACCTCGGATCAACAAAGGATATGGATCCTTAGCCCTTCTCGAGAAATAGTGCTTTCGACATCACTTCCAGGGCATCTCATCCAAAATGAGCCTCATGGACACCTTGATTCGTCCCACTGTTCTATATGGCTCAGAGATTTGGGGACCGTCTTTACTTGAGTCAGACTGGGCTTCAACTGAGAGTCCAAATTGTTTTACTCCGCTGCATCATTAGGTGCAAACTGACAGTGTTGTAGCACATCATCCTTGCATAGTTTGGAGCTCAACCCTGAAGTTTCCTTTTTGCTGTCTTTTCAAACTCTCTAAAGATGAAAAGATGCCGAGTTCTTCCTTTGTCAGACTCGTTAAAAACTTAATGACATCGGGTTCCGTTGAAATGACGCCTCTCAAGCATATGCTATCCCCGTCAAGCTTGTCATCCGAAAATAACCAGGGTACTCGCCAGAAATGGTGAGGGAATAAAGGAACCGTAATCATCGTCGTGTCAGCAGTATGTCGCTCTTGAACATGGCACTCGTCTGCATTTGTGTCTGGGTGGGGATATCTCATTTTGTTTCACACTTGCCTCTTTGGGTTTGGGTTATCTTGTTTGACCATTCATCTGCTCATCGCCTTGTCACCATGACCCTTGATAATTTGATGTCAAATACTACCAAGTCCATTGTCGTGTCGCCGATATGTTCAAGAGAAGTTGACCTCTACATAATACTCAACCTCCCTTTGATACTTCGCACAAAACATTTTATCCTTCTCTGTCTCGCGTCGATGATGTGGGAAACATTATGGCCCACCTTCGATCAAGGTCACTTCCTGTCGATTTCAGCTCATTATCTAGGAAGTTGACTTAGAGACTCCCTTCAGGTACCTTGGAGCCTGCATTCCTCAATGGCAGGTTCTTCGTGTTCGACGCGAGGTTTTCATCATTAGCTTCCAATCGGATGATTCTACGGGTGTTCGACACCGGCTCACTGATTTTCACGCCGTGGATTGTACCTATAGTACCTTGAGGACCATTGTCATTATTGGTGGTACCTCTCGCATCTGTTAACAGTTTTCATTATTGACTGGTAATCAGACGATGTTCTCGCATGTTCGACTTTGACTCCTATATTCTCATGCTTGAACTTGTACTTTGTTCGGGTCGAGTTGGAGCGCAAGACCCTGGATTTTGAATGATGAGATCCAGGCTGCATTTTCTGGATTATTATAATCACTACGTGACTCATTCACCGGATGGCTGTGACCATGCCTGAGTCTATTCATTGATCCTCGTCGGATGGCTGCGTCCATACCTGGGATCCAGATCTTTATGTACTCTGCTATGGATGGCTGCGCCCATACCATGTACATCATGTATTTGAGCTATTAGTTGTACTTCGTGCAGATTCTCCGGCAGCCGTGTTTTTAGTCGACCATGTTCTTGTAAAGCACTTCACCCCTCTCTCTCTCGGGCTTCATGCTTTAGGGGGCATCTGTTACACAATATTTTGTCACCATCCTTGTTACCCCTTCTCCCGTACATTGGAGGACCTATTCCAGGACCTGTGAGAAGTGACATAACTTGAAAACACATGCATTGTATCCTTTAAAGTATGTACTTCATATGCCTTGAAGACACCATCTGTAAAATACCCAAAAATATAGCCCTTTCTCCATTGGCACTGTTCCACAATGTATCACTCGCGCCAATGGGGGAAATCCTCCAAAGAGGTGGTGCCAACTGGCGCTCTGTCTCAGAGTCACACTAGTGCCAACCCAGTTGGGTAAAGTTTTTAACAAACAAATTTCCAAAGGTTCCTTCCACCCTATCCATGAACTGATTCCAGTTTGAGTTGGTTCAGTTGGGCTTCGTATCTCCCAAGGAGGGAAGTAGTTCTCCACCTCTCATGGAAGCTTCCTAATGATAAGGACAATCCCATGAATCAATTGGATGGTCTTATCTACTCCTCCTATCTCTATATAAGCTTGTTCTTTCCCCTTTGACAAGCTAGTTGGTAATTCTTGGTTAGTAATTCTACTTTTCAAACTCCCAAAGTCTGAGAATTGCTAAGCTCATCTTGCAAGAGGCCTTGTTCATCCCTATGAGGCTAAATCTTTAAGGAGGAGATCCATGTCCAAGTGATCAAGGAGAGAGAGGCTTGTTCCCATCCCCTACAAGCTTTGCAAGGCATGTGTTGTTGATTCACCCAGCCAAAGGAGGATTTGACATGAGAACTCGGTTGTATTCTCTTTTGTTTTATCAATAATAATAGACGACTATCATTATGGTTCCACTCATGTGTCTTTATTATGATGTTTGAGTTGTATCCTTTCTGACTAATACATAGTTGCATTACTTGGACTTTATGCTTGTATTTGTCTTGTTCTTTGTATGTGTAGGTGTCTATTCACGAAGATTGTGAGGATTGTGACTAGCTGAAGCGAAAGAACAGAAGCAACGACCCTTCTACGAATATAAGCATTGGATTCAAGGTAGGCTCTTATCATCGGCCTTTACTTTGCAATTAGGGACCTGCATGTTAGCATTGTTCGATTGTTGCTAGACCCCATTTAGGCTAGTGGGATCACCTCTGTCCGCAGAGGGGATTTACCTATACAACACTCAGGTTCCTTTGGTTGGAATTCATGTTTAATAACATATTTCACCTCTCTAAACACCACATCTTAGTTGTGCACAACCTTCCTTGTTACTGGGTTCCAAAGCTTATAACCCTTTAAACCATCCTTATACCCAATAATGATACACTTTTCAGATTTACTATCCAACTTGGTTCTTTTCTCCTTTGGAACATGTACATATGCATCACACCCAAATACCCTCAGAGGCGAAAGAGAGGGTTTCTTACCAGTCCATACCTCTTGTGGAGTCTTATCCTCCAACGCTGATGAAGGTGACCTATTGACCAAGTAACATGCAATATCCACCACCTCTACCTAGAATCCCTGTCCTATCCCGGCACCACTAAGCATGCTCCTTACCCTTTCCATCAACGTCTTGTTAATTCTTTCTGCAACTCCATTTTGCTGAGGTGTATATGGAGTAGTCTTCTCTCGTGCTATACCACACTTCTTACAGAATTATTCAAATTCCTTACTGCAAAACTCTCCACTGTTATCTGTCCTCAACACCTTTATCTTCTTCTCTATCTGGTTTTCCACCAGAGCCTTAAATTCTTTAAACCTGTCAAAGACTTCAGATTTCTTCTTAAGGAAATATATCCATGTATTCCTTGAGAAGTCATGTATAAATGATACATAGTACATAGACTTACCCAGTGATGGAACCTTCATAGGTCCAAAAACATCATTGTGCATGAGCTCTAATATCTGTATCGCCCTCTTACCACCAGAGGGGAAACTCACCCTATTCTGCTTCCCATATACACAATTTTCATAGAAGTCAAAATCTAGAGAGCTATTACTCATACCTTCTACCATACCTTTACCATGAAGTATTCGAAGGCCCTTCTCTCCAGTATGTCCAAGCCTTTGATGCCACATCATGGTCTTCTCTCCAGAGACCACTAGATTTTCTACTCCACTTTGAGGAACCACAAAACTTTTGTACCCATCAACAATAGTGCTACCTTGCAGCTTGTACAGAGTTCCAATTTGAACTTCCCGCATCAATACTAGTGCCCTTTGAACCATATTGCAGGTATCCTTCTCGAACACAGTCTTTACACATGCATCATCCAACTTGCTTACAAAAATCCGATTTCTGGCTAATGTAGGAATATGCAAAACACCCAGAAGTGTTCTAACCCTTCCACTTTGCAACTTCAACTTTACTTTTCCGCGACCAATGATTCTAGCCTTCCTATCATCCCCCAAGAAGACATCACCACCATCATATTTCTCATATACGACCACTCCCTATGCGGAGTGAAGAGAAAGGATGCACCTGAGTCAATCAACCATGCCTCATGATCTACATGTGTACTTGAAGAAGCCAAGTACACATCCCCACCTTCATTTGAGGTGGTTTTCGCCTCTGCAGAAGGAGCAACATCAGATCCGTTTCCTTTATCAGGAGCTTTAGATTTGCAGTCCCTTTTGTAGTGCCCTTCCTTTCCACATTTCCAGCACACCACCTTTATAGGTTTCCTGGAGATTTAGATCTCCATCTAGATTTAGATCTCCCACTTGATGACTTATTTTTGTTTATGTTCTGGGACCATCCTCATACAGATAAGGCATCACCATTCTGGCTCTCCATATTTTTCCATCTCATCTTCTCTGTCAGTAAGGATGAGACTATTTCATCAAAATGCAAGGCAGTTGCATTGCTACCTATTGCAATAACAATACTATCCCACGAATATGGTAGAGAACACAACAAACTAATGCACTTATCTTCATCTGAAATTTTAATATCAATGGATGCTAACTAACTTACCACATTATTAAATGCATTCAGATGCTCTGTCACCGAGTCTCCATCTTTCATCCTTAGGTTATACAGCTTCTTCTACAGGAACAATTTATTCACCAGAGGCTGAGATTGGTACAAAGTCCACAACTTGTCCCACATAGCCTTCATTGTAGCTCCCCCTGATACATTCAACAATATTGAATCTGAGACACACAATCGTATTTTGCTCTTTTCCTTTTGATCCAACTTCTTCCATTCTTCATCGGACACTCTTGTTGGTTTAGTACCCATATCTACAGTGATCCAATGATCTTTATCAGCCAACAGATCCTCCATATTGAGTTTCCACAACTCAAAACTTTAACCATTAAATTTCTTGATCTCTATATTTCCACTGCTCGCCATCTTATTTCACCACCAGAATCGATCTCACAGATCTCCCACTGAACAGGGTCTACCATAGGCTCGAGTGAAACCCCTCAGCAACAAACATGTCCCCTTAATGCAAAAATAGCTCTGATACCAAATGTAGGTTTTTACCCCATACATAAATTACCTGCATATGAATTCTAAAACAAATAAAATAAACAATGTGAGAGCATAACACATAAAGCACATATACACATGGATTTTCCCCTGGATCCCAAAATCGGAACTACCATCTTGATTTTTCAATATGTTCCTTTCAATGTTATAATACATATTTATATATGCCGAAGCATCCAATACCATGGAATAAAAACCATCGCATGCAATACCATGGACAGAAAACCATCGTGTTAAAAAAATGTGTGAAAATCATGTACAAAACCATAGGTAGGTCCACACAACCTAACATAGGTTCCAAAACCCAAATTTTCTGGGGTGCTACCCTGGACCCCATAGAGTGGGGTTACCTACACCCCTCAAACCCCTTGTGACCCCTGCGCTACGCAATCAGTGCAATGAAGGGGGGGCTCCCCCCCCCCCCGCCCCAAGCCCCCCCCTCCTCCCCCCTCTAACCCCCTGGTTAACTATATGGGTTAGTCGTGGAAAGAATATAACACAACCCAACAATTTGAAGAAATGTTTGTTCTGTGTCCCTTTTGGGATCTCACTGGGTCATGTGGTATGTAGACAAGCCTTGATGGTAGACCCTACTAAGATCGCGGTTATAATTAATTTTGTGGCACCAAGAAGTGTGAAACAGCTGCGTGCAACATTGGGGCATACATGATACTATTTAAATTTCATCAAAAGCTATGCCCAGATTATGATGCCGATGGACAAGTTGCTTTTTGGCACATATAAGATGTACTTATAGAACTCCTAAATGCCTCACATTAGTTATCGACCTGGGTAAGTCTTTTGTTTCAAGAGTGTACACAGTATGTGCAGGTGATGGAAATTGTTGTATCTACAAAAAGTAATGCTTTAAGATAACTTATTGATTTCAATAAAAGAGTAAATAGATCAAACCGTAAACTACCAAAATTGTAACTTCAAAGAAATTAAACTATTTAAGCATCAAGACTCAATCTTAATCAAAAAGCTCTAATTGCAATTACAAGCCATAAGCACATCAACCGAGTGCACTGTAGTGGTAACAGAGCTCTTTTAGCTGAATAGAAACTTCTGCATAACAATAATTCACCTGATCTAACCAATAATACTCTGGCTCTCAATTAATAGGAAATAACTCTTATCTAATAATTGAATCAAGCTACGACATAAATAAATTAAACCAATCAACAGTAATAATAAATAATGTGCGGAATGCACAAACTCAACACCGGTGATTTATATGTCAAGTAGATCAATCGTAAAACTATAAAACAAAGTAATTAGACTTGAAGTAAAAAGGTAAAAGTATAACACAGGGAAAAGTAGTGAAATCCACCAGTGACCAGGCCCAAGCTCCCAGTGATTACTGCCTAGTTACTTAGAATATCGCGAGCAAACAGGAACACAAATTATATATTACTCATTAACTCCAAATGCCATTATAGTAACAATGTGTTCTTTAGAATAACGCTTTGTCTCTTAAAATTACAATCAAAGTAAAAAGGCAAAAAGTGCTCTATTCTATTCATATTTCCCCTCTTATAGTCAAAGAGGAAAAGAGATAACTATGATTCCTTATGATTAGGAGATCCTGAGGAATTCATGACCAAATGCTATTATCAAAACAATCTTCCATTCTATGTTGATCCTTCTGATTCACTTCTCAACTGACCACACAAGATGCACTCTTTTCTCCTTGTTTAGCCTTTGTTGTTCAATAGATTGAACATCAATTGTCCCATTCGCAAATCTCTGCATAAAAAGAAACGAAAGTTAGTTTTGACAGCCAAATCATATCAAAAGTAGTTTCGTTCACTTTCTATCGAAATTCTATCAAAACCTTATTACATCATGGCACAAATGCATAAAAAGGAGGAAAACGATAATGTAATCAAGGGTAAATTTATACATGTTGCATGGCCCAACATACTCCCCTGCTTACCTTGTTTCATGTCCTCATGAAGATAAGTAGTTAATATGTAATGCATTTAAAGAGTAAGCAGGAAAGACTTCTTCCTTATACAACCTAAAACTGCGCTTTTGTATTAAATTTGCAAAGGCTATCCCTTCATGATTGTTAGGTAGCTCGTAATCAGAACAGCATCCCTCAAGAGGGTACCAAATAATAGGGCTCCTAAATCGACATCCTAGCCAATGTGGTCCTTCCCTCTAGATAATATTACTGTATGTGACAAAACAGCCTATGACAGCTTTAAAATTCCTGTAGCCAAACAGTTCTCTGCTCTTGACACTATTGGTGGAGACTATCCATCTATGTTTTGATGCAAGTAAGGACCTTTCCTGTATGGATAAGAAATATGCCATCCCTGCTTGCACAATTTCTTTATGTATAGGCCCCAAACTCTTAATTACTCCCTCCTATCTCATGAACCTCTTGTGTCTAAAAAAAAGATGCAAGGGTTGAGTAGGGTTACCCCTTACCCACAAATCAAGTCCATGTTTTCTCCTTTGAAAGGTGTTAGAAGCCCTAGACCATTGAAGTTGGCTCACAACAAAGGAAATGAAGGCCTAGAATTGAATGTCCTCAATAAAGGGGCTAGGATTGTTATCCACCTCCCCATCTAATAAAATATTATGCAAATAAAGTTCACAGAGAAGACGTTGGACTTTTATCCCATGCTCCTTACAAAATTTTATGAATTATTTAGTTGTCTTCAATTCAACTGACTTGCCGACCTTAATAGATTTAATCTTCGACAGTAAATACATTTCCAGAAGAAACAAAGCATAGTTTGTGGAAGGAGATTTGCAAGATAAGACATCAGAATATAAAGAGAAAATAGCATAAATCTAACCCACAACCTTATCTATCTTGGATTTTACTTTCTTCAGCTTTTCTTCCTCCCATCTTGACTTAGCAAAAGTTTCATCCTTAGTTACGGTCAAATAATTGAATTGCTTCTGCAGCTCCTAGTATTGTTATAGAGGAATTGTCTCCTTCTTGCATTGTGCTAAAGCAAGCTAGGCCTGTACTAGCTCCTCCTATAACTCTAGAAGAATAGGATCACTGCTTGATGGAGAATCATTGAATATTTCTTCTATCTAGGTGCTTTTGTTGTGAGAGGACAAACCCTCAATTTGAATAGCCATATCTATCAAATCTATATGAAAGCTTGTTTGTGTGGTTACCGCCTGAGTAGAAATAGTTTCAATCTGGGTTCCTATTGCCTTACCTTCACATACTTCTGTCTATGTGGCCACAGTGACTAACTCATAAATAGTGCTTGGAGCTTCCTCATTTGCAGCTTATTTTAATTTCCAACCCAGCCACTTAACCATCTTCTGAAGCTTCTTGTATTTCTTCTTCAGCTTTCTTAACTTTATTTCAGCTACTTGATTCTTCTAAGAAGCATCCTCTATAGGAATAAGTTTATCAATACCCTTTGTGTCTGAGGGATCTTGGTGCTCATCTTGGCTATGTTCCACTATAACCGTGTCACTTGACTGGTTATCAGATTCATGAATTATTTCTGTGTCCACTTCCTTGGCCTGGTCTGCAGCTTCTAGGGAAGGCAAAATTTCCATGTGACTAGAATCCTTTGTGGATTGTGACTTTTTTAGGCTCTGGTCGAGTAATCCTTCAAGTTTTATATATGCACTCAAATTTTCAAGAACTTGGCCATCCCCTCCTCAAATTCCTACAAGAAATTATCTCGGGGGCTCATCGGTGCTGTTTGAGAAGGCCCTACTTCATTTTCTAGTTCACCATCATCTTGAGAAAATTACTGTGCTTCCCCTTGTTCTGGGCAAGAATCATGTTCTTCCTCCTGTTTTGGTTCAGAATTGTGTTCTTCCTCCTACTTTAGTTCAGAACTATGTTCTTCCTCCTGTTCAGGTTCAGAGTCATGTATACAAGTTGGACTAGATGGCTCTCCCAGGTGCTCAACACTACCCTGAGGATCTACAAAAGTCCTGTGAAATGGATTCAACCTTGTAGAACACCAGTGCTTAGTAAGTGTTGTTATTGTACAAGAAATTCTTTTCCTCTTCGAAACAGGGTTCTGTTGTTCAATTCCCAGGGTTGTAGAATTTTGGACAACAGGATTTGGCCTAATCTATAGTGGAGCTATAAAATTATCCCAAGTTAAATCTTGCTGAGCAAGATTATGACTAACAATCAGTCTGATCAACCTAGGATGACTGACTACCATATCAGGATGTTTAGCCAGTCTTACTCTATCAGCTATATCATGCAACAATGAATTTAAGAAAAATGGCAAATTGACAGTAATATTTTGCTTTAAAATGGCTAAAATTTTAAGTTGTCGTGGTTTTACCACATCCCAGTGACCATCACAGGTAATGTACTGTTAGACAACACTCGCCAATTCACTCCATGGTTCTCCTTGAGAGGACGGTTGAATGCCCTTGCCTTTTCGGGTTAGCTCTTCACCTCCATCTTTGAAAATCTCCACTATGTCATGCTGCTCCTACTGACAACCTAGAAACCTTAACTATCATAGGTTCTGATACTATTATTATTACACCTTTTACTATGGAATTCCCATTCTATAAGTGCTGTAAAAATTCAAGAGTGGTTTCACTACTAGAGGCTGAAGCCTTGTTAAATATGAAATCCATCCCATGTGCACCAAAATTTCCCTGGATCTGTCAGAAATTCCCAACACTAAGGGTTCTCAACGAATCGATTTTCCACCCATAATGCTTGAATTCTTTCAATATTCTCTCTACAAGTTTCAAAGATTAACACAACACAAATGTAACAGAGAACAACAATTGTTTTGGTAAAATAGAACAACAAGTAGACATAACAACTAAATTCCATAATGTCAAGTGGAATTTCCATGATAATTAATGATATTGACTCTAAGACTATCATACTGCCACATGCCATTTGATCATGGGATATCATAACAATCAATCTAAAACATATCACGTCCAATAAGCGGAATAAATACAGCGCATGCAAAGGTGTAATGGGAATACTCCCCCTCCATAAAAAGAGAGGTGCTCACGATTGAGTAGATAGGGAAAGGGTTGTTCTGAAAACAAGGCAAGGGGAAGAGTAGTAAAAAATTTAAATGAAATAGACTACACATATAATGATAGGATGACAAGAGGTATGGTTATAATGAGAGCAGAGTGTGTAAAGATAGTTATGAATAAAAGATAAGATGCTTAGATTGATGATAAGTTATGTGAGAAAGAAAAGGACAACAATGTGCCAAAAAGATGCTCTGTTGATGGTATTCTACCTGAGAATGATGCAATTGATCGAAAAACAATATCTCATGCATAAAGGTTCAAAACGGGGAAAAATTAAGGAAATAACTTCTTCGATAAAAAGAAAGAATAAGAAGAGGGTAATATAGTAATAATTGGCGATAAGATATAACTTCAATACGATAAGTAGACCCTCTACTGCTAGCAGGTGTCCATAGCCTTGACAAGGTTGATTTTTAACCCATATGAGCTAGAATCCTCAATTTATAAATGGAGAGTTCCAATGATGTTCTATAGAAGAGATTAGTGTGCTAGTGTGGTAACCAGATGACCACACTGCCATTCACTGGGATGTAGCAAAAGTGATCAGGCCAGCTCGTGATGAGACCTCCTATTCCAAGGATATTCTGGCTATCCAATGGATCATAACCTTGGTGTGGTGGCCATAGTGGGAATGCCACTTCACTACATCCTTATGAACATGGTAGGCTGGCTCGTAATGAGACCCCCTATCCTCCATCTAAAAACTAAATTTTGTTGTTATTACACATTTTAATGATAAATAAAGGGAGGCTCAATACTCCTTAAGAGTAGGGATGGTGGAAGAAGTTTAACATGTCAATAAATAAATATACCCATAGTCTTATTTATTAAAGAAAAAAAAGATTATAACTAGGAAGGGTGGAACTAGCATGGTATTAAGATGACCAGTCAGTATCAAGTACAATAGAAAGCTATGTAGCAAAGCAGTATATAAATAATTGTGTCCCTTTCTTGAAAAGAATCTATCATCAAGAAGTTGTCCTGTTAAATATCATAACATTAATGGTATTAACTCCCCTCAATAGAATTCGTAAATTCTTGTCCTCATAAAAGTAGTGTACTTCATGCCATGAACAATAAACAAAATGA
The DNA here is from genome assembly GCA_000404065.3 of Pinus taeda. Taxonomy (NCBI): domain Eukaryota; kingdom Viridiplantae; phylum Streptophyta; class Pinopsida; order Pinales; family Pinaceae; genus Pinus; species Pinus taeda. The sequence goes on from APFE031451266.1 coordinate 28,681, forward strand.
AAAACAAAAAGAAAAATGGGGTTGAGCATTTGAGTGAACAAAAATTGTTCAGACAAGCGAACAACAATCTCACACAAAAGAAAAATTTTGTTGTTCAATTGGAATTGAATAGCAGTTGTTCAATGAATTGAACATTAGAGATACACAAAAAGAGTTGTTCAATCATTTGAACAACAATAACCACAAAGAGAAAAAGTGTTGTTCAATTGGGATTGAACAGTAGTTGTTCATTTGAATGAATGGAAACTGTTCAATCAAAGGAACAAAAAGCATGCCAAAAAAAGGGTGTCGTTCAATTGATATGGAACAAATGTTCAACAGATTGAACAGCAGTTGTTCAATTAAGTGAATAGCAAAAACAAGCCAAAAAGAAAGTGTTGTTCAATTAGATTGAATGGCGGTTGTTCAATATATTGAATAACAGTTGTTCAATTAATTGAACAGAAAAATCACACCAAAAAGAAAGTGTTGTTCAATTGGATTGAACAATGATTATACAATAGATTGAACAATAGTTGTTCAATTAACTAAACAACAAAACAAGCATAGAAAAAGAAAAAAAAATCAAATCAAATTAGCAATCATATTCACATATTTTACAGAGAAGAAATAAATTTTATAAATATGAAGCTGCTGAAGAATTGTCTTCTGTAGCTAAAACTTGCATGGTGGGGTCCTCACGTATATACTGGTAGAAATATTCTCTGGTAAGTGGTTTTTGGTAGAGGCGCACTCGATGCCCATTCACTTTAAAAGAAGAACTAGACCCATCAATGGTGGTCAGCATAAGAGTGCCATTGTCGTGTACTTGCTTTATTTTATACGGGCCTAACCATCTAGTTTGCAGTTTGCTAGGAAAGTCGTGAAACTTGGAATCATAAACGAGTGCCTAGTTGACCTCATGAAATGTCTTTTTCATAATCAGGGCATCATGCCATTTGGCTCTTTAATGTTGAAAAAGTGTCGTATGCCATAAAGGCAGTAGCCGAGCCTCATCTAATTCATTCATTTGTTGTAACCTATTAACCTAGGCTTTGATTAAATCCAGTGCCACTTCTTGGGCTGTCCTTAGTGCTTGTATTTCAAATTCTATGGGAAAAAAGGGTTCTTGACCAAATACCAGATGATACGGAGAGTATCCAGTAGTGTTTCTCCAAGTTGTGTCATACGCCCACAAGGCCTCTAGCAGTCGAGCAGCCTAGTCTCATTGATGTGATGAAAATGTCTTTGTTAGAATAGCTTTGATAACTTTGTTGGTGCTCTCCACCTACCCGTTCGCCTGCAGGTGATACGGAGAAGTAATTCTGTGTGCGATATGATGATTTCTCAATGTAGTAGCAATCATGTGACCCACGAATTGTGGTCCCCCATCAATAATCACTTCTCTAGGTAAGCCATACCACACAAAAATTTCGAAAATAAAGTAAATAATGGTTCCCTCTATTGCTCTTCGCAATGCTACTGTTTCCACCCACTTAGTTACGTAATCTATTGCAACCAATATATACAATTTCAGGTTGGACGGTGGGTTGAACAACCCAACAAAATCTAATGCCCAATGCTCAAAGGGTTCTATCACCAGCTGTGGATGCAGGGGAATTTCATCAGATTGGCCAGGGTGGCCCATCCTTTGGCAACTATCACATGCCTAGAAAATTTTCTTAGCATCTTTAAAAATAGTGGGCCAGTAGTAGCCCATCTGTAGAATTCTATGTCCAGTTTTGCGGTCTACAAAGTGTCCACCTTAAGGTCCATCATGGCAGGCTTTTAGGATATCATACATTTCGTCCTCCCTGATGCACCTGCAGATGTGCATATCATATCCTGTGTGGAAAAGGTATCCTCCAATCCAAGAGAAATGAGTGCTACACTGAACAATCAATTTCCTTTCTCTGGGTGTCAAATGTTTGGGGAATTTTCCCACTGCTAAGTAATTTTCTACATCTCCATACCATGGCATTTTTATGACCACAACAAACAAATTTTCATATGGGAACTGATCATCTACTGCCACTATATCATCTGTTCTTGGCACTCGAGAGAGGAAGTCTGTCGTGAGGTTCTCCTTCCCTGGTCGATCCCTTATAGTTATGTCAAATTCCTACAAAAGTAGTAACCAACGAGTCACTATTCCATTTGTAATTGGTTTATCGACTAAATATTTAATGGTAGAGTAATTTGTATACAAAATTACAGGATATCTAGTTATATAGTGTCTAAATTTGTTTATAGCGTAAATAAAAGCTAGAAACTCCTTTTCTGTTACTGTATATTCAACTCAGCAGGGGTAAGGTTTTTGTTGATATAATATATAGCGTAAGGTTTCTTCTCTTGATCTTGGCCAAGAACAACTCCAATGGTTGTATCTAATGCATCTGATGAAATCTGGAAAGGTATAGCCCAATTTGGGCCTCGTAATACTGGTGCTATTGATACTAACCATTTAAGATCTCTGAAAGTAGTGTCACATTTATCAGTCCATATAAAATCAACATTTCCTGTCAAGGCATATGAAGGTGCAGTAATTTGTGAAAAAATCTTTATAAATCTATGATAATATCCAACAAATCCCAAAAAACTACGTACCTCTGTTTGATTGTAGGGAGTAGCTAATAAGAGGATTACCTGTATCATTGCTGGATCTACTTGAATTCCAGCTACTAAAATGTAATGACCCAGAATTAGGCCCTTTGTCATCATCATATAACACTTCTCACGACTTAAGCATAGCTTAGTAGTAATACACCGTTCTAGGACTTTCTCCAATGTTTGTAATGCCTGATCAAAGTCATCCCCATAGGGTGTGAAATCATCCATGTACACCTCCAATCCTTCATTTATCAAGTCAGAAAAAATACTTAGTATGGCTCTTTGGAATGTATCAGGTGTGTTGCATAATTCGAAAGGAAATACCCTACAAGCAAATGTACCCCAGGGGCAGGTGAAAGTAGTTTTATCCTGGTCTTCAAGAGGAATTTGAATTTGGTTGTAGCCACTGAAGCCATCAAGGAAAGAGAAGAATTTCTTTCCTGCCAGTGTATTAAGGACCTGGTCGATAAATGGAAGGGTAAAATGGTCTTTTTGTGTTGCTTTTTTGAGTTCTCTATGTCAATGCATATCCACTATTTTCCATTCTTTTTGAGGAGAACTACTAATGGAGAAACCCATTTACTATCAGATATAGGATAAATAAAATTCACAATATCCTTTAGATGAGGATTTAATCTACGACGTGGCTGTCAAATGGGTCTTGCATATTTTTTAGTGTAGATGTGGTGAATGCATAACTCAGGGTCAATCCCTTTCATGTCTGGGTAGTCCCGTGCAAAAGCCCCTTTATATTTCCTAAGGACTTGGATAAGTTTCTATCGTTGGTCATTACTCAGATTATTATTAATGTTTAGGATTTTCCCTTGCTTGATTTAAATATCCTTGCTATTATAGATGGTGGTTATTGGTATCGATTGGTCATTGATGTCTCTTAAGGAATCTTCTTCAATCTCATTGTCAAGAACTGCTTCAATCCTGTGACATCTCAAATTAGGCACTACAGAAGGGTGATTGATAAAGGTGTTAATGACATCATCTTTTGTTTGGTTTTTGAATTCAAGTGCATCTACCACAGTAAACAATGAACGAATATTTTCTTTTAAATATGTTGCTGGTTGTTTCCGAGTATTTACAATGGTCATGCTTGGCTGAGCAAGAGGGTATAAAGCTAGATTCTTAATAGCATTTCCTCAGGCTATGGTCATACTGCCTATTTGGCAGCCTATATAAGCATGAGATGTTGCTAGCCAAGGCCTTCCTAGTATTAAGTGATGTCCATCTAGCCGATTTTTTGGGTTGATAACCAAAAAATCTGCCGGATATTCCCAAGAGTCCACAGAAACCATCACATCTTGTAATGTTCCTTCTGGCTTAACGACTGAATGGTCAGCAAGTTCTAGCAAGGTAGTGGTTGGTTCTAAGACTATGATGCCAAGAACTTCACAAGTTTTTGTTGTAAGAATGTTAATGGCTGCCCTTAAGTCAACTAAAGCATTGGGAAAAGAGTGGCCATTTATTTGGACTATGACAATGGGATTCCCCGAGTCTTCATATTTTACAGGTGTCTCTTTGCCTAGTAATAAATCAGACAAAGTTTTGACAACATGGACAGTTGGTGTTATTTTTGCTTTCCTCATAGACTTCTTTGAACACAACCCTTTAATGGTTTTAGCATATATCGGAATATCTTGAATGGTCTCGAGGAGGGGTATTTTTATACAAATATTTTTGAGTTCACCCAGAAGGTCAAAGTCAGGATATTCAATTGGTCAAGGTATTATCAATCTTTCTGGGAACAGGGGATAAGTAATTATGATTTGTTTGGGATCTTTTTGCCTGGTTGTATCTTCTATTTTGTTTGTTGGTTATCTACACTTGAAGGCTTATATATATGGCTTTTTTTAACTTCAGGTTGCAAATTTTTGTCCTCATCTGGAGAAATTACGCGTCTAGATCTTAAATTAAGTTCATTAGATTCTCTCGACTCAACTTTAGGATCTATAATTTTAGTAATTTGTACTGACTAGATCAATTTGTTGTTAGGATTCAAAATTGGTTGAGTTGGGAGTTGTGGTTGTATATTAGGTTGAGGATTTTGCTGCAATGTGTAAGGTGCTGGTAAGGTTGGTTGAGGCAGAGGAACTGTTCCCATGTGTTGGCTTGCAGATCGTTGCCAATTTGGTTGCTAGTTCTGATTTTGTGAGGTAGAAGGAGACCATTGAGAGGAATAGGGGGGTGTTTTGCTAGAATGGTGGAGGGTAAGAGGAATTTGGCCAATTATTGTTTGGATATGATTGGTTGGGCCATGGTAGCATAAAAATGCTTAAGGTGGCCAAGTAGAGAAAGGTGACTGGTTCTTCCATGATGCCCCAGAATATTGCTGAGAATTAAATTGCGAAGAAGGAAAGAATGAAGATGGTTATGTAGGCATACCTGTCGGACATTCTTGCCATTGACGACACTGGTTCAATAGATATACTGGTTCCACTTCCTCTTCTGCTTCCTTGAAAACTACTTTTAATTGAGGAAGCAATGGACAACTTTCCATAGCATGATCCTTAGTGCAAATGGTGCATTTTTGTATCATATCTAATCGATATTCTCTATCATTGTGTTTCTTTCTACAACTTGGACAGAAAGTAGCCAGATTTTGTTCCGCTTCGGCCTGCTTTAGCTTGGCTTGCATGATATTTAATTGTGTCATCAGGGTACCCAATATATCAGCCTTGAAATCTTCCAGCAGATTGCCAATTTCAACTGGTGTAATGTGTCCTCTTGAGATTTTGCTATCTCTCGTGATTGCATCACGTCCGGTTGGTTTCAACCTTGTACTACCTTTGGAGCACCTGATGCACAATTGTATAATATTTTCATAATCCTATTGATAAATATCACCCTTCCCCATTAAATTCAGTGTTTCTACCCATTGGTCTTTCATACCTTTGATCATCGTAGTTTTAAGAACTTCAAGAGGCAAAGTTGCATAAGGAGATCTCTGCAGATTATATTGAAAACGTTCTACATATTCTTCAAGAGTCCCATTAGTCTTAGCTACCATTTGAAAGATTTCATCCTTTAATTCTCTAGTTCGGCAATAATCTTGGTATTTTTTTAGAAAGGTTGTTTTCATTTGGTCCCAGTCAGTAATGGTACCTCCACCAAGCCCCATAAACCAACGCAAAGCTGCTCTCTTTAGAGTAGAGGGGAATAGTTTTAGCGTTTGGGGGTCGGTAGTGTAATCATATCCCCTACATAAAACATCAAATTCGAAAAGGAATGCACCAGGATCTTCTGAACTTAGCCCATGAAGGGTAGAAATATTCTATAATGGAATAGCTTTCATGGGAGAATTGACAGCTATATCAACAATAGGGTATTGTAATGTAGAGGTCTGAGGTTGTTGTTGATTATGAGCCATTTGGTAAAAAATGTGCCAATATCCTTCAGGGATTTCCAGAGCTAGAGATTTGTTCCTAGGGGGTTTAGAAGATACTTTTAGAATGATTTTAACAACACTACCTTGGTTCAAAATACTGGGTGTCTTCTATTCAACCACTACTTCAGGAGATTTGGGTTTTGATGATTTAATCTTTTCATCACTACTTGTTTCTCCTTCTCCTTCATGGAGAGTACAAGAATTACCTTCTTGTAAATGGCTAGGCTGTAAATTTTCAGTGTTCTGAAAATGTTGTTCAGACCTTTTAGTCTTGCTGTGAATCTCAACATAAACTACAGATGGTGATCCTACAGCCTGAAGGGTTACAATAGGATTTCTTGTAGAAACAGTTCAGGGTCCTATTGATGACTGAGACTCAACTTTTCTTATGATTTCGTCAATGAAGGTTGATCGTCCAAGAGTCACTGATCCCTTATATTTTTCATATCTGGGTGGAGGAATTATATATTTTTCTACTCTTTTCTTCTTAGTCATTCATACAAAAATACAACAATTTATTTATACTTCAATTCCTACGCAATTTTGATGAAAAGCAAGCAAAGGAGCAAGAACTTTACTTGCTAGTATGCAGGTTCTTACCTTTTGTTTTTAATACCCAATTCTTTCATAGAAAACAAACATCAAAAATTTATTTATACTTCAATTCCTACACAATTTTGTTGAAAAGCGGGCAAAGGAGCAAGCACTTTATTTGCTAGTTTGCAGGTTCTTACATTCCGTTTTTAATACCCAATTCTTTCACAACAAACATACATCACCTTTTGTGAAATAGAAACACTCTCCTCGGCAATGACGCCAAAATTTTGGCGCATATAAGATTTCCTTTTAGAACTCCTAAATGCCTCACATTAATTATCGACCTGGGTAAGTCTTTTGTTTCTAGAGTGTACACAGTATGTGTAGGTGATGGAAATCGTTGTATCTACAGAAAGTAATGCTTTAAGATAACTTATTGATTTCAATACAAGAGTAAATGGATCAAACCATAAACTACCAAACTTGTAACCTCAAAGAAATTAAATTATTCAAGCATCAAAAATCAATCTTAATAAAAAAACTCTAATTGCAATTACAAGCCATAAGCACATCAGCTGAGTGCACTGTAGTGGTAACAGAGCTCTTTTAGATGAATAGAAACTTTTTCATAACAGTGATACACCTAATCTAACTAATAATACTCTAGCTCTCAATTAATAGGAAATAACTCTTATCTAATAACTGAATCAATCTACGACATAAATAAATGAAACCAATCAACAATAATAAGAAATAATGCACGGAATGCACAAACTCAACACCAGTGATTTATATATCAAGTAGATCAATTGTAAAACTTAAAACAAAGTAATTAGAATTGTAGTAAAAAGGTGAAAGTATAACACAGGGAAAAGCAATGAAATCCACCAGTGACCAAGCCCAAGCCGCCAGTGACTATTGCCTAGTTACTCAGAATATCGCGAGAAAACAGAAACACGAATTATATATTACTCATTAACTCCAAATTTCATTACAGTAACAATGTGTTCTTCAGAATAACACTTTGTCTCTTAAAATTACAGTCTAAGTAAAAAAGGCAAAAAGTGCTCTATTCTATTTGTTTTTCCCCTCTTATAGTCAAAGAGGAAAAGAGATAACTGTGATTCCTCAGGATCAGGAGATCCTAAGGAATTCACGACCAAATGCTATTATCAGAACAATCTTCTGTCCTACATTAATCCTTCCGATTCACTTCTCAATTGACCACACAATACACACTCTTTTCTCCTTGTTTAGCCTTTATTGTTTAATAGATTGAAAAAAAATTGTCCCATTCACAAATCTCTGCATAAAAAGAAACGAAAGTTAGTTTTGACAGGAAAATCATATCAAAAGCATATCGTTCACTTTCTATCGAAATTATATCAAAACCTTATTACATCATGACACAAATGCATACAAATGAGGAAAAAGATAATGTAATCAAGGGTAAACTTATACCTGTTGCACGACCCAACACTGCTAAATAAGGATACTATGTTCTATTGGAATGAAGAGTGTCAGCAAAGCTTATTTGTGTTGAAGGAGAAAATGGTCATTGCGCTGATCCTAGTCTTCCCAAATTGGAAGAGGGAATTCCATGTGCATGTGGACACATCATGTATTGTGCTCAGGGTAGTACTGACACATGTCGGTGAGGGAGGGCTGGATCACAATATAATGTTAAGAAAATTGTCTAAAGTTGAGAATAACTATTCAACAACAGAGCGTGAAGGATTGGCTATGGTGTACGTGCTTCAGAAGTTTAGACATTACTTATTAAGCGAACACTTCAAGATGTATACAGACTATTATGCATTGAAGTACTTGGTTAACACACTTGTGTTGGGGGGGAAGATATGCAGATGGTTATTGTTGTGTTAGGAATATGATTTCGAAATTATTGTGAAGCCAGGATGATTGAATGTTGGATTGGATCATCTATCGCACATTGAAACGGGAGATGATCCAAAATGGATCTTGGATAAACTTCTAAGTCTAAAGTGTTCCTCACAGAGGAAAATGAAATTCCAAGGATGCTCCTGGAAATAGTCCCATTGCATAGATCTTTTCATTCTAAATCTACTGCAACTTGAATGGGCTAAAATGGACTTTGGATGATGAAGTTATCACAGAAAGAAGTTTGCCTTTGTTCATTTGAAAAGGAGGAAAATTCTTCCAAAAATGGGCTTAAGGCCTTATAAAGGAAAATCGCATCGCAAAAGGTTCAAAGGGTAGACTTAAGGCTAGGCAGAAGGGACCCCCAATCAATGATCTCTGACATATTGTAATCGGAGGTAGGCTATATGTGATATCGGAACCCCAAGCAACGTGACATGCAAATATGAGATTGTTGATTATCAGATCAATGGATCGGTGTCGGCATATACCATGGTATAAGGGAAGAACCCCTGGGCCGTAGTGAATGCAATATGCTGATAGTGACGACTGATATCAAGCGTCGGATCGGGAAAATGGATCAACAGTCAGGATTTAATCGATGATCGATGATCGGTGATCCTTGATGCTAGTGCCAATGTGATTGCAATAGTGATATGCCAATAAGGGTCGGACCCAATAGGGATTATAGACCCGATTTCATAAATTTTGAAACCTAGGAATTCGGGATTTCTGTGTATTCTCATGTATTAAGGCTTTTAGACCTCTCGCCTATGTGATTGCAATATGCCAATGAAAGGCAGACCCAATAGGGTTTATAGGGGTGATTTCATATATTTTCAAGTCTAGGATTTCACGCCTGATAGTGTATTTCTGGTAAAATTCTGTGTATTGGAATTTTGTTCCATTTTCGGGTTTTGCTTGAAGGAAGGACTCGATTCCTTTGTAACTACCCCTGATCATTGTCCCATGTTGCAAGTAGGTGTTTTATAGACAATGATGCATTTGTAATGCAGAGAGAGCCATAGAGCGAGATGGTCAATCAAAGAGACAAGGAGTAGAAGAAGTCGCAGAGCCGCAGAGGAATGATTACATGTAGAGAAACGACCAGGGAAGCTGCAAAGCCAGAAGGATACCTCAAGAAAGCTAGAGAGCTTAATTGACAAGGTAGTGGGAAGTGTAGGCAGCTGAGGGAGTTTTTTGAGTTGCTTGGAGGTCGAGCGAAAAACCAGATAGTTGAAAGTTGCTGAGGCAGTCGCTTGGAGGTCAAGCGAACTACTGATAGCTCACAAAGCTAGAGCCAAGAGCTAGAGCTAAGAGCCAGAGCCAGAGCCAGAGCCGAGAGCCAAAGCCAGAGCCAAGAGCTAGAGCCATGAGCCAGAGCCAAGAGCCAGAGCCATGAGCCAGACCCAAGGGCCAGAGCGAGAGCTAGAGCGGAGAGCCAGAGCCAGAGCCAGAGCCAGAGCCAAAGATAATATGGTGTTCTAAGCCCATTGTTTTCTATGTAAACTAGTGGATTTGAGCGTGGAGCTTGTAAAAGGACTTATGCCATAATCCCAGAGAGCCTAGTCAAGTTGACTAGAGCTCAAGGAGACATAGCCCAAGAGTTTTTGTTGAACTCCATATTATATTGTTGTTCTGTGTGTTTGTTTTATTGCTGCATTATTTATTGTCCCCTGTATTTACATATTAGAATAAAAAACCAAATTTAAAGCACTGAACAGTAAAAAAAAACACCAACATACACCTTTTTTCAAGCATTATTAATTCCGCAATTGGTTAATCATAATATCTTGGGAATATTTAAGCCTTGGAAGTGGGAGAGGTTCTTGTAAGCTTGACAAGAAGCCTTTAGTGCCCCATTTTCAGATCAGGAGAGGAGCCTACTAATCTGGAGGAAATACTACCTGATGTGCAACTCTTTGTAGCGCGTGTTGCAGACAATCACTTTGCAGATATCATACACTTCCTGATGATGGGAACAGCTCGAGAAGGGTATACTAGTCAACAAAAGAAGGAGTTAGTGGTGCGTGCGGCAATTTTTTTTTTCATTTTAGGGAATTTATATAAAATAGGCTCGGATGAAATTCTACGACATTATGTACCTGACTTTGAACAAAACAACATCCTTGTTGAAGTTCATGGAGGAGCCGCGGGCGGACATTATGCAAGAAAAGCTACAACGTAGAAGATTTTACGTGCTAGGCTATGGTGGTTGATGCTTCATAAGGATTCCAAGGCTTATTGTAGGGCATGTGATGCATGTCAAAGGACGGGAAAGTCATCGTGGAGGGATGAGCTACCTCTGAATCCGTAGATGTCATTGCAGTCGTTCAAAAGGTGGGCAATTGACTTTGTAGGACCAATTTAGCCTCCAGGAAAGAAGATGAGTGCGCGGTACATCATCACTATGACTAAGTATTTGACCAGATGGGCAGAGGCGCAACCCGTGAAGGACTGTACAGGGGCAATAGCATCAAATTTCTTCTTTGAGTATGTACTGAGTAGATTTGTTTGCCTGAATATTTTGATGAGCGATTGCGGTATGCATTTCCTTAATGAGACGATCAATGTGCAGATAGAGGAGTTATAGGTTTATCATCAGAAGAGTATGCCATATCATTTGCAGGCTAATGGGACAGTGGAAGCATTCAATAAGATATTGGAGGATGTGTTAATGAAGGTCTACATTGCACAAAGGAATGACTGGGATATGTGCATACCCATGGTGCTATGGGCTTACAGAGAAACCTGCAAAAAGTTGACTCGACAAATGCCTTTCAGGCTAATTTATGGCGTAGAGGCTGTGATGTCGATGGAATACATTGTACCTAGTCTGTGCATAGTAACATTTACAGGAATGACAGATCGCGGAGCCCTGAACGAAATGCTTGCACAACTGACAGAGCTCGAAGAGGATAGATTTTTGCCTGGATTCCATTTACAAGTTCAAAAGGAGCGCGAAAAGGCATGGAACAACTGACACATCAAACTTTACACCTTCAAGGAAAATGATTTAGTATTATTATATGAAAATGAGTTTGATAAATTTCCAAAAAAAAATTGGATGCATTGGTTGGGGCCCTATGTCATCAAGGAGATTACCGATGGTGTAGCAGTTCAGCTGGTGAAGTTGAACAGAGATCCATTTCTAGGGGAGGTAAACGATAGTCGATTGAATCCATACACCAAGGATCCACCCAAAGGACTATATGGTGGAGGCACAGTCTGAGCACTGCAGGTAGCTGAAAGGAGGCACTGGACTATAAACTACACTGCCTCGGTTGTAGAGCTGCACAACGGGGGGACTATGCGGAAGGGAGGAATGTCACAGTATCGACAGAAGCATGGAGGGAGCTGCGCTATAGGAGGAGAGACCGCGCAAGGCATCCAGAAAGTGACCATTATGGTCAGTGTTCATGAGTTGATAGTGGGAAAACGACTAAATTGAGTGGGGGGGAACATTTAAGTCGAATTTAAGAGTGATATCTGTGAAAATTTTCCGCCAGTCTAGCATTTATGAGCAAATTTTGGGGGGTACAATTGGATTCAAATTTGAATTTCCCTATAAATTATAGATGGCTGCCCAATGAAAAACACTTTACATTCTGAGAATTGAGGTGTTGAGCTATTAGGCACACATGAACCTTGACTATTTCGAGGCTTTGTTGGCTAGTTCAGTATTTGACAAGTTTGCTAAAGTAATAAAAGAGCTTCTTACTGGATTCATATTGGTGCCCATGGAAACCGCAAGTGCTAAAGGATCGATGGCCTCTGAGGGAGTGGCCCTGGAGGTTGTGAGTGTGGAAATGCCTTCAGAAGTGCCAAAATCATAGAGGTCACCCAGGCCAAAGCCTACGCTGCCCAAAGGGGGTCCCAAGACAAAGAAGGATACATAGAAAGAAACATGGCTGGTGCGTTAGTCACCAAGAAAGCACCAGCAGGGAAAGCCCACTATGCAGGAGAAAGGCAAGGTGGTAAACCTAGAATTTGAGGAGGCCATTGAAGATATGTATATGGGCACAGGGGTACATCCCTCAATGCCAGGGTAAGGTGAAGGTCATGAAGGACCTAGATGTGGGGAAATTTATGCTAAATAAGCTATTGTTGCCATACCAGATTACATTTGAGGGGTCGCGCTTTGCGCGCATTATTTCTCTCAATATGGAGGATTGGAACTTGGAAGACACAGAGTGATTCCCCCACATAGCGACTGATACCTTTATGACCTGTGTGTTTTATAAAGATTCTGGTGTCACCATGCTCGAGCCATGGTGGTGGATAAAACGGGTGGATAAGGCATGACTGTTAAACCTGCTATGGGTGTTGCATTACCACCACGCATCCATAACCTTGATGGTGATCAAATAGTTGCTATGCGTAGTGCACAATGGGTGCCTATGGCTAGGAGAACCAATACCCATCGTTGATATATTGATCCATAAGGTCACATTGTTACCACATTCATGGTTGAATCCAGCCATGCCATTTGGTGAAAAGACAGGCGAGTGCAACCTCGCTATGAGAATGAAAGACAAATTCAAGCTCACCAAGAAACCGTGTGGATACTCAATTGCTAGCAAATTGACCTTGCAATTAAGGTCACCACCTAGATTTTAGTTGGGAAAATAATGAGGAAGTGTCACACAAATGAAGTGTCGACCCATGTTATCTCATTAGCAACCTAGTGCACGGAGGGTGTAGAATTTAATTGGGCGCACTACCTCTGTGGTGAGTTCCTCATGAACTGCAGAGAAGAATAAGACGAGAGTAAGACTTTCCATTACACCTGGCTCTTACTCACAATTGTCCTAGTTACATGGTAGTTACTGGAGGACAACAAGTTTCCTCTGGTTGCATCAGATCTACCTGAAGCAGTGAAGTTCGCTTCGCTCTGGGCCACCAAGGACACTGCGACGGTCAAGGACGCTAAAATATTTTTGGTGCTTATGGAGGCAAGAATCCACACCACGATAAACCATAAACTGAGGTTATCCCCAACTGTCTTTAAGCAGTTGTTAGAATATGTGGATTTCAAAGTGAACTTCCACTATGTCTCCATCCGGGCACAGAAGTACCTCGAGAAAAAGTGGTATGACCTTCCATACCTAGCAACAGACGATGTAATTGCAGTGGTCCTGGAGGGTTGGCCATCAAATTGGCACATGGCTTTAGACTTTTCAGTTCAGTCTAGAAAGTCTGCCACGAAGCAGAAGAACGAAGAGGCCTGGCTGAAGATGCAAAATTTGGCCAACAGGAGGAAAAGGGAAGCTGAAGAAAAAGCTAAGACAGAGTGCACTATTAAGAAGCAGGTCAAAGAAGAGGAAGAAGAGGAAGAGGGTGACTTTGGCAGAAGTCAGAAGTCTCCTTCATCATAGATAGAGGAAGAAGAGCAACAATCCAGATAGGGAGGTGTAGACCTAGAGACTACTCCATTTCAGGTTAAGAGAACTAGGGAATAGGAAAAATTAGGGTCATGGAAGAAGTCCAAGGCCAACGAATCATCACTTGACCCGATCACTTTGACTGAAGGTGATTGAATGATATCAGGGACACAGTGAGGGACGAAACCACATAACTACTTTAGTAGTTTGAGTAGCAGCAGAAGCAAGCCTTGGTCACCATTCAGACGGGTCTATGTGAGCTGCAGATCCAGGCAACTCAAGTGCAGACCAGTGTGGGACAGCTAGACCTTAGAAGCAGCAAAGGTGGTACAAACCTTGGATCCTTGGGCCATCGTTCTGCTAGACAGAGCATTGACTACAGAAGTGGAAGTTGACAAGGCCACCGTTAGCACGCTCAAGAAGGTTGGGTTGAACATGGCCACGCTACCAAGTGAAGCCCTTCACACCCTTCAAGATGTTGTGATCCCAAAACTTCGGACCAGAGAGCAGCGTGTGTTGAATGTGATGAGCTAGTAGAAGGTTAATAATGCCTAGATGTTTTTAGAAAAGACTTCCGCACTTGATCTCCTTAAGAATATCACAGAGAAGAATGAGCGCACCACAGTTGTGGTAGCGGAGGCTTGTAGAACCATTCCAGAGTTGAATATCCCAGAAGGTGTGCCAGTCAACGCAAGAATTCAGAATTTCACTACAAGTGTATGCTACGCAAGGACAGAGCTGGCTAAGGTTTAGTTTGAGCTGAACCTTAAGATCATAGAGCTTGAGTTGAGGGCCCAACCTTCGACTCCACTAAAAGTTAGAGAGAAACATGAGGTAGCTATCAAGGATGAAAATGCCACAGTAGATGCTGTAGTAAAGGAGTGCACTTCGCTCTTCGAGAAGTCGCTCAAAGTAGTTATTAGCCTGCAGGAAGATCCCAATGTGTAACAGCTAGAAATAGAAGCAAGGGAATTGCAATAGAAGTATGATGAGGTCAAAGCGACAGCATGCACTGTCGCCATCACAAAGAGGTTGGTGAAGCTGTAAGAAGTGAAGGCATTCAAGGAACAAGTGGACGTAGCACAGTGCAAGGAGGCAGTATTGAAGGCCAGATTGGGGCCTTGGCTAGATGAATCCTATGTGCCCATGGCCTCCATTGAAGGAAAAATGGCTAGTCTGTAGGTAACACAATAGAAAATACGCGCAGATAGCATAGGACCAGCGACAAAGTAGCTGGTCGAGTAGGTTAAGCATGTGGAGACGCAGTGTATTGCCGAGGTTTCAGTAGTGCAAGTGGAGGTCTTCATGGCAAGATATTCATGCCAACAGATTGGCTTGGGGGCGAGTCACCAGAATTGTGTTGGGGGGTTGTTGGGAATGGGTCCCCTGGGGTCAACTTTGGAGTTAAAAGCCCAAGTTTTGGGGTTAAAGGCCCAAGTTTTGTATAAAGAATGTAAAGTTTCTGCATTTTGTGGTCGCGAAGTGCAAATATGTAAAGAGTCATCAAGGGTTTCCACCCTTAGTTTAGGTAACTAGTGTCAGCTGTATGAGATCCACCCTTAGTTTAGGTAACTAGTGTCGGTTGTAAGAGATCCACCCTTGCTCCGTGGACCATGGGATTGTATAAAAAAGGAAGTCTTAGAAGAGTCTAAGGTAGTTTTTTAGTTTAGTTCATATACGTTTTTGATGTAATGGGTCTGTGAGAGCTAAGAGCGAAGAGCCTTAGCATAGGAAAGAGGCTCTGCAGCTGTGTGCGTAGAGGCCTAGGGTAGAGTTCTGTAGCTGAGTGTGTGAACCCCTGTAGTTGTGTGTGTAGGGTAGTTAGAGTCTGTAAAGGAGATATAAACATCAATAAAGAGAATTATTTTGGAATTACCTGTGTATGAGCTATTTTACTTCTGTTATGAATGCGATTATGTTATGTTAAATATTGGGTTTATGATTTAATTTTTTATTGATGCACGAATCTATGTGTTTTAATTTTTTATATGAATGCAAGTAGGAGTATCTATTTATGGGAAGATAACCATAAAGCATGTTGAATTTATCCACTACTTAAGCTAATGTGGGTAAATACAGTAGTAATAATAATTACAGAGGCACGTAAGTGTTTGAATTTCCTACTTAGGGTACGCAAAGGACGATCACAGACCTTCGTGAAGGTCTCAAAGCCAACTAAGAGAAGTATATCGATAAGCCCTAAAAATCTTATTGATCTTCGTGAAGGAAGAATTAAGTTATAAAACAACATCACTACCATATATGGGTGCAGAAATTTGGTTCCTGCATCCCCCCATACTGCTTCTGGTGAGAATTCAGTTTGTGCTCCGTGGATTGATGCTAAAAGGGTCAGTTGTGTGGGGATTTTCTTAGCTAATTAATGTTGAACCTAGGTTAGGTCCCATCACCCCAATAGTGATGAAGAAGGAAAGGACATCAAGGACATGATGATATACTAAATAAGAAAAGGACTTGAATTGTGAAGACATTAAAGAAGGAATCATCCATGAAGAAGAAGCCATATTGTCCTAATCATTTTCTACACTAAATAATTCAAGGGTAGTCACAAAGAAAAATAATTTCACCACCTTAGATGTAGTCTTTCAACATGGTACCTATACCATTTGAAAGAGCATCTTTCCCTCTTTCCTTTGAGCTATTACTTGCCTTGAAACTCCAAATAGTTTGGGAGATATTGAATTTTTGAGTTAAGGAAATTATACCTATTAGCTAGCCAACCTATACCTAGACATTTAAGTCGGCCTACCTCCAGTGACGTGTCTTTTCATTTTACCTTGCAAAAACACTATTTATAGAGGTTCAAAACTCATTTATTTGGCATCAATTTCAGTGATCAAGATCTAGAATATATTGGGTGTGGATCCTGATTATCTTCTGTATTCAAAGGTATTTTCACATTGGACCCCAGTTCGTAATGGGGTGACAATGCCGCCCATAAAATATTTGCTACAGGGGAGTCTAGGGGGGGGGGAATATGACCTTTGGGGTGGGGGGATTGATGAGCCCCAAATTGGGTAACTTATTGGGCTCATTTTGCCTAATTATCCTTGTTCAGTCCTTGTTCAATCCTCCATTTTTCATAGCTTATGCATTATTTTTTAGTATGTTTATGTCATTTGTACAAATAAGGGTGGTCACTCTTCCTAGGTGGCTAACGTGTGCTTATTTCAGGTTTTTTGACACATGTTGGAGCAAAACCGAGCAATCATGGGCTAGATGACAACTAAGCTTGAGGTGACGATTCATAGGGGGGTTGTCTATGACATTAAGTAGCCCTTCCTCGGGATCTTCACCCCCAACTCCAAGCTCAAAGGCCACCAAAAACAGATCTTGAAGGCAGCCAAGAAAATTTTGAAAAGGGACTGTCTACTAACAGTTTGGACAGCCAAGTCCCCTAGATTTAGGAGGCCAGCTAGGGCCCTCGTGGTGTATAAATGATAAGGCCTCAGCCTTCATAAGGGACTTTTGAAGCCATTGCATATTTTTGCAATACAGTGTTGTCACCTTCAGCTTGTTCTCTTGTAGCCATTTTGGCATAACTTTTGACTAATGACTATTTTTTGATAATGATAAGCAGTCTTATTTTATATCAACTCTGAGTTTTCCATAGGAGCCGTAGCTCTCAGGGTTGGGCCCAACTTGAGAGCCTAGGGCCTCCTTTCTATACTGTTATCTTTCCTTTATGCATCATTGTTTTCCTTTTTATGCATTTGCAAACGTATTTCTGTTAGGCAGATTGAGTTGTGTTGATTAAATAGGTCACTGTTTATGAATAGAATTGCTACAGATGTTTAGAATAGATTGGTAGTATAATAACAGGAAAAAAGCTCCAGAAAAGGGTCAACAAACACTCTTGGTTTCACCCCTTCCTCATTGGATCAGGGGCTGGAATTGAAGTAACTGTGTTGTCCCAAACAAAAACACTAGTTTGCCTTGCCATGCAATCATTAGTGTGCTATTTTCATTTGTAGAAGTTGGTTATGTGTTCAAATATCTGAAATGCCTCATTGCACAATTGATATATATGGTTCTCCTTTAAATAAAGTTGTTGCTCGTTCACTTTATTATTAGCTAGATTAGATTAGCTAGGACTTTGATTACTTATAAGACTTTGTTGATTCAGTTGAATGTACACCGTGCAGAGCATCTCTACCACTCTTTCATCCACCTAATCTTCATCAGAGCCATCTGTTCCATTTCCTAGCTAGGTTCCTCATCTCACATCTGTCCTCTTGCCCACGTAACCGTACCCTTTTTGTGCAATCATTAGTTCAGCCTTCTTTGAGCCAATTCAGCCATCTACACCTTCTCACCACTCTATCCACCAGTCCCTAGGCCACTTTAAACCCCTATCCTACCTCCATATCCAGTCATGCATCTTCCCTCACTCACCCATCCTCCAAAATCCCATTTTTAAACATCCT
Organism: Pinus taeda; assembly: GCA_000404065.3. NCBI lineage: Eukaryota > Viridiplantae > Streptophyta > Pinopsida > Pinales > Pinaceae > Pinus > Pinus taeda. The sequence continues at coordinate 46,932 of APFE031451266.1, forward strand.
GTAGAAATTTCTGAACATCCTGTAGAAGTTCCTGAACCTGTTGTAGAACCCCTGTAGACTTCCTGTAGAAGCTCACAAATGAGCTTTCTTGATAGCCAAAATTTGTGAAACTCTCTAGAAGGGTGTTAGGGACTCCTTAGACCCTCTCTGAACCTTCCCGACCTCTTCCAAGCATTTCGCCTCCTTAATCCACCGCTGCACAGTCAAGAACAATGAATGCATTTGCATGATGAAACTGACGACTTAATCAAAAATACAAAAAGATGTTTTCTTCAGATAGAGGTAGTCTAGACACATGTATTTGACCTTCATAGAAGTAATGGCATCTCTTTCAGTAGTTTTCATTCTCTTCTTTGCGTCAGTAGGACTAGCTGGTAGAATTAGGGTTTGCTAGGGTTTATGCTTTCCTTTAGTTTTTTCAATCTCTTTTCGCAAATACATTAGCTCCCTTCGAGTTAGCTTTCATCCATCAATTAAAAATCTTCTTCTAAGAGCTCATAGAAGTTGGCTTAAGCTCCTAGCGGACTTGTTCCAGCTGACCAAGTGACAGCTGCGACAAGAGCTAGTACTTGTGCATACAGCACCGTCGCTTCCAAGTTTGTTATGAACTATCAGGTTGATAAAAGTAAAGAAGGAAGTCCCAGGAGTTGCAACATTATTGCTACAATACTGGAGCCCACCATCTTTTTGGCGCAGTTGCCGAGGAAGCGTCAGAGTATTGATGATTATTGCTTTTCTTCCTTTTTCTCCTACAACCTTCTGCTGAGTAGTTTATTTCATTTCCATTCTACAATTTCATTTTCGCAAAAGTAGAGTATACATTTCCTTCTTTCATAGATTAGAATTTCAATTCCGCAATTTCAATTCTACAAGCGTAGATTAGAATTTCAATTCTGCAAGCGTAGCTTAGCATTTCAATTCCACAATTTCAATTCTGCAAGCGTAGCTTAGCCCTTTCTTGCTTTCATTTCAATTCCACATTTTCATTTCAGGAAGATAGTTAGTTGCAGTTCAATCTATTTTAGTTTTGTAGGTACCAGCAGAGAAAAAAACAAAAGCAATCAAAAGTCTTTCCATTTCATGCCTCGTAGGAACAGAGATAAAACCGGCAAATTCTTACCCAACACCCCACCACATCACTAAGTCAACCTTCTCTCTTCTTTGGTGACAGTGAGCTAGAAGAACCTATAGGTGAACCTCCTGAGATATACGAAGATCCTATAATAGAAGAAGAGTTAGAGAGCACTCCATCTGAAGCCATGGCCGACAATCGAAATGGTAGAAGAGAAGATGAGAGAATAGAAGGTGCCTTTCCCATCCGAGAGACCAATGGAGACATGAAAATGAAAAACATAAGTCCCTCAGCTTTACCTCAATTCCATGGATTGACTACTGAAGACCCCGATACATTCCTGTTTGAGTTAGTTGTCCTTTGTCGAACTTACGACTATGCTGAGGATGAGCAAAAGTTGAAACTCTTTCCCTCTACCCTCAAGGACGCATCATTACACTGGTTCATGGGGTTACCTGGAAACAGTATCACCACTTGGGCTTAGATGCATCAAGCTTTTAATGCCAAATACCGGGACTACTGTAGGTCCAAGGAAACCAAGGGAGAAATCTTTCGGATGACTATGGGAAGCGATGAGTCTTTAGAAGATTACGAGGAAAGGTTCCAACTTAGTTATAAACGGGCCAGGTGCATACTTGATCCAGAATCTCTGAAGCTGGTTCTGCTCCGAAGAGTCCCTAAAGACATTCTAGACACCCTTAACATGCTGGCTGGAGGGGACATCTACCAACTACCTTATGAGGACATAAAGACTGTGTTTAGAAACCAATCTAGGGCAGCCTGGAAGAGAGGTAAGGTGAATCCACTTTCAGCTAGTGCCACCTTCTCTAAGCATGAGTTTGCTAACCTGATGGAAGACCTCAAGAGTGAGATGAGACAGACTATTGCCATGCAACTTGATACCTTCCGAATGCAGAAAAAGAAAGAGGAAGCTGAGAGGGCTTTGGCCATTTTTTGTCCTAGATGCATGAGGAAGCATCCTAAGAATGAATTCCCGTTGCACTCAGTAGAGGTATGTTTCATTTGTGAGGAAGACCACCACACCAACCAATGCCCTACCTTGCCTAGATTTAAAGCCATGTACCTAGGGACTGAGGCGGCAACTGAACCTCTCTATTTCCTCAACCAAAGGAGGCCACATGGTCCCAGACCTTATCAGCAGGGGATGCAACAGACATCCCAAGCTTATTATAACCCCAACCAATCCACTCATATACCTTCTTGGGGCCCCCCTACTCATCCTTCCTAGTCTGCACCTCCTCCGTGGTCTTATCCATCTCCGTACCATACTCAACCTCCTCCTCATTCGTTTCACTCACATGCCCAGCCACAACCTCAGTGGAATGCACCTCAACTGGGGTGGAGGCCCCAGTACAACACTCCTCCCACCATTTTGCCTCCACCACCGGCTCAACCACAACCATTACCTCCTACTCCTCTAAGACAACCCCAGATGCCTGCTCAACCGAACCCGAACCCGAACAACAGACAGGTCCAGCAGGTATATACTGGGGAGACAACATGCCCTACCTATGCTGTGGAGATCCAGGAGATCAACCTGCGATCTGGGAAGGTCCTTCTAGAGCACCAACCTCCTCCCCTAGAGGAGGAGGAAGAGAAATAGGAAAGTGAACCCCAATCCATTCCACCCTTTCCTGAGCGACTCACAGTAACCACACAACCCAACCCAGAAGAGACTGAACTTCTGGGAGAACTCAAGCAATTGTGTGTGAAAATACCACTTCTTCAAGCCATAAAAGATGTACCGATATACAACAAATTGATTAAGGAGAAGTGTTTCAGGCACTGAGGCAAGGGAAAGAGAGATGCCTCAAATATCAATGTCATAGGGCAACTATCCGATCTTATGTTGGGGCAAGTAATCTATCCAAAGTATTTGGACCCTAGGAGTCCTGTAGTTGATGTCCACATCAATGGCACCATCATACCCCACATCTTGATTGATCTAGGATCCGCCATTAATGTGATGACCAGGGACACCATGCTTAAGCTCAACCTTCAGAGTTCCTTAAGGAAGACCTCGATAGTACTGCAATTGCCAGACCGCTCCACCGTGACTCCCGAAGGGATTGTGGAAGATGTCTTGGTCTCTGTTGACTCTTGGGAGTACCTTGCAGACATCTTGGTCCTTTAGCCAAAGGAAAAACTCACTGGATATCCCCTCATTTTGGGAAGGCCTTGGCTAGCTACTGCGGATGCTTACATCAGTTGTCGAGTAGGAAGCATGACCATCAAAAATGGGCCTATGTCCAAACAGCTGGTCCTATACCCTCCTGCCCAACCTCTGCTAGAAAATGACTTACCCCTCTGGTTGGAAGAAGGAGATGAAGATGAGGTCTACTCTGCACCATTATGCATAGTGGAGGCCACCAGGGGAGGTCCTCAAACCGAGGATGATTTTATTGAGAAATTAATCCAAAATCCTCCCCTCGGTGCACTATCCTTGGAAGAGTTGGTGGAAGATACCCAATCCAATGCTTTAGTGGACCTATGTGTGACTGATCTGACCACTCCCAGAGTGAAGAATGTGGAGTTTGGCCATGGAAGAACTTTAAAGATCAGCTCCTCTCTCTCTCCCTCTCAGGAAAAGGAGCTATGTAGCCTCTTGACCCACCATTTGGAGGCTTTTGCCTGGAGCTACAAGGAAATGAAAGGAATCCATCCCTCGGTCTGTACCCATCATATTTATATTAAGGAGGACTGTAAACTAGTCAGGCAACCTCAGAGGAGAATGAATCTAGCCCTTAAGGACATTGTTAAAGAAGAAGTGCAAAAATTGTTGGATGTAGGATTCATCTACCCCATCTCGGACAACGAATGGGTTTCCCCTCTGGCGTTGGTACCCAAGAAAAATGGGAAGTGGAGAATCGGTGTGGAGTACAGAGAACTGAACAAAGCCGCCAAGAAAGACCACTTCCCTTTGCCTTTCATCGATCAAGTGTTGGATGGACTGGCAGGAGAGAAGTTTTTCTCTTTCCTAGATGGGTTCAGCAGGTATAATTAGATCCAAATCAGCCCAGAGGACCAAGATAAGACCACCTTCACTTGTCCATGGGGTACCTTTGCCTACCGAGTCCTTCCCTTTGGGCTATGCAATGCCCCTGCCACTTTCCAGAGAGCTGTACTGAGCATCTTTACCGAGCTGGTTCATGATTCGATGGAAATCTATATGGATGACTTTACTCCTTACGGGTCTAGCTTCCAAGAAGCCTTGTCCAACCTGGGAAAAGTTTTAAGAAAGTGCATTGAGATGAACCTTTCCCTCAACCCCGAAAAATGTGAATTCCTAATGACTGAAGGGACTTTGTTAGGTCATACCATTTCTCGCCAAGGATTACAGGTGGATCCTAATAAAATTGCTATCATAAAAAAGGTTCCACCTCCTCAGAAGGTAAGACATGTTCAGAGTTTCTTAGGCATAGCGGGATATTATAGAAGATTCATTAAAGACTTCAGTAAGCTAGCCTTGCCATTGTTTGGCCTCTTAGGAAAAGATGTTGAGTTTAAATGGACTGACGACTGTTAGAGGGTTTTGAATGAGTTGAAGGATAAGTTAGTGTCCACCCCAATTTTGAGAGGCCCAAACTAGGCCCTGCCTTTTCACATCCAAACTCATGCCTCAAACAAAGCCATAGGGGCAGCCTTAGGACAAGTTGAGGAAAAACTTCCATATGCCATATACTTTGTCAGCAAAAATTTATCCAAGGCAGAACTGAATTATACTGTAATTGAGAAGGAGCCTGACTGTGGTCCATTCCCTGAACAAGTTCTGACACTACATCACTGGCTATCAAACATTTGTACATATTGATCATGCTACAATTAGATATTTAATGAATAAGCCTGATGTGAATGCTCGTATTATTAGATGGTTACTTTTGTTGCAGTAGTTTGATTTGACTATCGTTGACAAACCAGGTAAAGAAAATGTTGTTGCTGACTTCTTCTCTAGATTGGATTTCCCTGCAGGTGAAGAAGTAACAGTGGATGACCAGATGCCAGATGAACATCTATTTGCTATCTCAGTACTCTCTCTGTGGTTTGCTGATATAGAAAACTATCTGGTCTCAGCACAGTTCCCTCCGCATCTATCCTCAAAGGAGAAGAGCATAATCGTGAGGAAGAGTGCCTCATTCACTTGGATAGGGGGCAACCTGTTCAAACTTGGCCCCGATCAGATCTTAAGGCGTTGTGTAAGGGAGGAGGAAGACTTTGACATCCTCCTAACCTGTCACGATGGGCCTTGTGGAGGACATTTTGTAGCCAAGAGGACTTCAAAATTCTACAGGCAGGCTACTATTGGCCCACTCTTCATCAAGATGTCAAAAGATATATCAGCCAATGTGACCGATGCCAGAGGATGGGGAAACTGACTCCAAGGGACGAAATTCCTCTCCAACCTCAAGTGACCCTTGAGCCATTTGAGAAGTGGGGTATGGATTTTGTGGGTCCTATCAACCCTCCTTCGAGGCAAAGGTCTTACATCATTGTGTGCATAGACTATCTAGCAAAGTGGGCAGAAACCAAGGCAATCAAAGCAGCGACAGAAAAAAAGGTGGCTGAGTTTTTAAGAGAAAACATCTTCTACAAGTTTGGCTACCCAAGAGAGTTAGTCACCGATCAAGGAAGCCAGTTCACCTCCAACTTAATTGAAGACTTGCTCGCTCATCACAAGATCAAGCATAGGACTTCCACCCCATATCATCCTCAAGCAAATGGGCAGGTGGATGTCACTAATAGAGCATTAGAAGGGATTTTGACTAAGGTGGTGAGCAGTAGCAGAAAGGATTGGGCAGATCACCTGGTTGAGGCCACTTGGGCCTACAACACCACTTGGAAGACCACAACCAATTTCACACCTTATGAGCTGGTCTATGGGAAGAGAGCTTTGCTGTCAATCGAGTTTGAGTACAACACATTGAGGATGGCAGCTCAGCTGGACCTAGATCTCAACCATGCTCAACGAGAAAGGTTATTGCAGTTGAATGGGTTAGATGAACACCGAATGCAGGCCCTCCTCCACTCAGAATTGGTTCAACTTTAGAGGAAGATATGGCATGGCCGATACCTTAATGACAAACAATTCCAGTCGAGAGATTGGGCGCTGCTATATGATTCCAGACATAAGGATTTCAGAGGGAAGCTGAGGACAAGATGGCTAGGACCATATGCAGTGGAGAACTGCAATGACAATGGTTCTGTCCTTATCTGGACCATTTATGAAGGAGCTATCCCCATGCTCATCAATGGGCATCGACTAAAGATCTACAGGAAACCTCTTTTGAGGCAAGAGTTCATCGAAACTGTGGAAAAATCAATGCTGGTAATAGAGAATGGTTCTGCCTCTATTTTGGCCACACCCTAAGCATCATCATATCAATATCTATATATAATATATTTATATATATATATCTTAATATATTACTATATTATATATTAATATATATATATATATATATATATATATATATATATATATATATTTATATTAATATATATATATATATATATATAATACAATAAACAAATTATCTTGGGTGAAAACCTCTTTGAGGTGCCCCAAGGGCAGATGGTAGGGTGAAAACCTCATTTGATGGGCTCCCTGCTGTCTCTCTGAAAAAGAATTTTAATAAAAAGACCCTGGGCCGGAAAACGCTCTCTAAGGTGCCCAAGGCAGATAGTAGGGAGGAAAACCTCATTGAGGGCCCCTATTGTCTCTTAAAAAAAAAAAAAAAAAAAAAAAAGAGGAAAAAAGAGAAAAAGAAAAAGAAAAAGAAGGAAGAAACAGAGAAAAAAACAAGTTTAATCCCTGGAAATTGTTGCAGGTTACAGGAACGCAATGCAGAAAGGAGGCCTCCCAACACAAGGACAGGGATCCCTACCAAGTTACCAGGAATCCTCACATACACTCCCTCCATGAACACTCATTTTTTTCAAGATTCGGACACAATCTGGTCGTGGTTCAACCTTCTACAGGAAGCTATAGGACTTTCTACAGGAATTTCTGCATTTCTACAGGAAACATCGTGTAGAGCCTTTGGGCAAGCCAGAATTGATTATGGAGAGGGATTTGAAGCTTGAAGTCTACTGAGGAGGCATGCAACCACTCTTTTCTTCCATCCTCCACTTGTTTCATATCCTTTCACCACCACCGCCACCATCTGGTTGAATATACCTGCACAATCATACCAGAACCTTGTTTTCTTAGATAAAAATTTGTTTTTTTCAAGTGAAAAATAAAGCATGCAGAGGCTCGCACACTTTACCTGTCAAGGCACCCTTAGGACCCTTCATCTGGGAACGCAACTTTGTTTGTTTAGCATGCATTCCAGGAGGAGAAACGGCTACAGGATGTCCTACAGGAATCCTGTAGCAGCTGATCCAGCTGGAGCACATACCATGGAGACACCAACAGTTCACATCAAACGAAGTTGGTGCATGCATCATTCACCACTAGAAAGTCATGTCTTGAGGTCTTGTATCCAGCATCAGCCAATGGAAGAGGAGCTCTAGCACCTGTGCACGAAGCAGCAGCAAGCAAATCTAGCATTCCTTGTCCCGAAGCCTGCAAAACACGTCCACGGCTGCACAGGTAAGTGCCTAACCTTATTCGTCGAATTGCATGAACTATACTCTAAAATTTGCATGACTGTGAGAATGGGCGGATTGAAAAAGTTTGGTGGCCATTCAACTGGCCACACATAGCCAGTCAGATGGCCTCGTAGGATCTGAATAAGCTTGGTTATGCCAACAAGACGGGCAGTTGACACGTGGGAAGAGTCCAATCGGGGAGAATCGGCAGTGTGACAGAAATGGTGGTGGTGAATGCAGAGGGAAGGATTCGGCGGTCAGAGACACACTGAGGAACGATGGCTGTGACATCAGCCAATAGATCGGCCTGGATAGCTCACCCTCGCGCCATGAATTCCGAAGCAATTCAAATTGGCTAGTCAAAAAACTCACGGTAAACTGTTGTCATTCGCACTTGCAACTGTTTTTGCAGCCGAGTATGCGTCCTCCTCCTCTGCAGGTTGTTAGCCTGAGCTTCTCGGTCTATTCCAATGTCCTTCCGCATCTCAGACTCATCCAGAACCACCGTAACATCCTCCAGAAGCCAGGAAAGCTTTCTATAGGAAGGTGTGCTACATGAAGCCTGGCATTACGAAGAAGTTTGGACTGTTCACGTCGAGGGTGGCAATTCTCAGAGAGGTAGGCTCGAACATACCATTCCCATGCAAAATAGTTCAAAAGGTGGTGAATTCAACGTGCTGGCGTAGAAAAAATTTAAAAGCAAGTCTGTCTGTGAATCTAAAAGAAGTTTACCTATTGTTGCATGAAATTGTCTTCGTGGTTTGCATCCAAGATTTTCTCCATGAGTCCTGAGTTAAATTCCTCCTATAGAGAAGTGAGACACTGTCAAGGCGAACCTGTTGAAAAACTATGAATTTTATATGATTGTGTGTATGTTGGAAATATAGCTCTGCACTCTGTTTAGAGAAATCCCAAGTCGTCCTTCTGTACATGAGCAGTCAAGTTTCAAAACAGAGAATTGATACGAAGAGGCCTGCAGATATCGTTTTTAACACTCTAAGAAGGAAACACACCTAGAATTCCCTTTCTTCTCAAAGCGCAAGCAAAAACAGAGTCTTTTTCACCATGTCAGGAGGGTTTATCCGAAAGGAACCCTCGGACTCCATGAAACTATGAGAAACCCCTGAGGTGGTAGACTTATTATCCCGTGCACACTGTGTTATCACCTAAATCTGCCTCAAGCTGAAAGAAGGAAAAATTCAGGGTAACCACAAACCACGCTCAGTCTGGTAGCTAGCTCGACCAGAACAGGAGAGGGCTCTCTCCGAGTCATCCTCAGTGAATAGATAAATGAAATGGCCTGAGATGACCTACAGTGAACTATTTATCTTAGGCTAGTAAGTGAATATGGAAACAAGAAGTGATTTTTATGAATGACTGTGTTTCTAGGATGTTATGGGACCACTGGACCTCAATGAATAGAGAACTTAACATAAAGGAACAAATTATTTCATGAGGCAAGGTAGGCGGAAAGCATAGAAATTTAGTTTAAGATATGGCGGAATGGAGAGATTTGATTAAGAGGGTGAAAAGGGCATGGACCACATGAATCCTTTTCAACAGAAGAATGAACACTAACATGAAATTTTCCCACAGGTAGAGCAATAAAATTGAATTATACCTAATCTCATTCGAAACATTTTACCAGAAATGAATATGAAAGGAACTATGAAACATAACAGGATACATATGAAACATAAGAAGACACATTTTCTATACTCACAACCACATGAATCTCATGAAACAGATCCACTACCTTTCATTAATTCTCTGTAAAAATATACTGTGCAGAAACAAAGTTTCTTTCCCACAGTCTCCCAGAAGTTACAAACCAACCAACCCTTTGCAAATAAAATGTATACAATATATAGAATGTGGGGAGAAGAGATGGAATGCCTAGGGGTTGGGAAGTTAATCAAATCATTTTGAAATGGAACTGGAGAGCCAACCATCAGCTACAAGTGCAGCGCTCTCAAGCATGACATTTGGCATGTGGTGACCCTTTGCATTCTTCGCCACATGGAGAGAAAACTATTTAAAAGCCACCTTTGGTGCCAAAAAACTGAAGAGTGGATGACCAGGCCCACTTGGAGAAGTCGTGACCCCAAATTTCGCGAAACGGGAGCAAATTGGGCAAAATTTCCTCTGTGCGTCACGCTACTTTTGGGCCTGTTTTGGGGCACTTTCAGGTGTCCAAAATGTGCCAAAGTGGGTTTGTTAGAAAGCTTCGCCTGTCTACTTTCTAACCCCACTAGAATTTCTAAATTTGAAGCTCATTTTCCCCTCCACATCTTCATTCTCCCAATACTGCTTTCTGTGTGTCCAAAAAATGGTAGAAAGGCCATTTTGGGTGTTTTTTGACCTTTAGGAGACCCAAAACTTATCAAAATTTCTAGTCCAGACACCAGTAGATGTATTTTTTGATGTTGAATCCAAAAATGCAAACCTTTTCTCGATTGGAGTGCTAGAATTTTAGCGCTTTCGCCCAAAAAATTTCCCTGTGACCAAAATTTGCCCAAATTTTTTGAGATTTGGGTTGGAAGTTCTATATGGGGTTCTTTGCTAAGTCAAGGAAGCCTCAGCCAAGATCCTGAGCCTATCTTTCTCTTTTTCCCTTTTTGCCCTTTTTGTGGCTTTCCTCAGTTTTGCTTTCAAACTCCTTATTCAGGCTCTCAAACTAAGGTTCTGTGCCCTGTAATGACGAGCCATGTGTCTCAGCAGTGTGTTGTCTTTGTCAGCCTTTTTCAACATGTTTTCCAGGTGCATGTTGACTCTCTCAAGAATAGACTCACGATCATCCATAACCTCTTGCTCCAATGAAGTGAATCCAATCCTCCTCTGTTGGGCAGTTAGGCGATCCTCACGGATGTTCTGCAGCTCCATGATCACATGCTGGGCTTCCAGCTGTTTATTCCTCTGCTCCAAATACCTGATGTTCCATTTGGCCATTTCCAACTTGAGTGTCAAGGAGTGAATCTCTGTCTCTTGCTCCTGGAAGATCTCTTTCAGCTGTGCACTTTGTGGACGTGTATCTGTATCATCATCATCACGAAGGAGAATGAGTCTGGTCTTTCATTCACCGAGTGGCACACATGAAGGCCCCTCCTCATGCTTGGGCTTTTTGCCCTTGTCTTGTAGCTATATTTCCGATGTAGGAAGCGAGGCCCCTTCCACCCTCGGTGGAGATAACACTCACTTTGCTACTGCAAAGAAAGGCCTGGTACCTTTCGGATAGCCTCTCTGATATGTGATGGAAAATGGCACCATAGTGGTCTCATGGAACTCATGCTGATGAGAAGTACCCCCTATCTCATGTTTTGCCTCTGATACTACCTGTGGAGCATTGAAGAAGTCACGGGAGCTGAAGTCCTCCCAAGAAATTCCCTGCAATCCCAACTGATGGTCCACCAAAATCTGGATAAGAGCAAAGTGATATACGTTGTTGAGTTGCTGCCAAGGGGTCTTGTGCTGCATGGATTTTCTCATTCTCTCTATGTTCCCGCAAATGAAAAATGTGAGGTTTATCATACGCACCCTAGTGAAGTGCATGAGTAACCTGATGTGATAGGCATAAAGGCGAGAAAACCTCCCCTCACAACTGAAGTATTTCATGATCAATCTCATGAGCGGAGCATAATCATCTCTTAGAAATCTGAATGGGAAAACTCTTGTGAGATGACTCAAACAACTAGCTTTTATGTAAGGCTCATAAAGTTCCCTCTCCACCTTCATCTTCTTGTGCCACTGTTCTCCAACATTCGGTATGCCTGTTGCCACTGATATGGTTTCGGGTGTCAATTTAAAAGTGACCCCTACCAAGATAGACTGTCCTCCATGTAGGTGAAGTGCAAAGAGGTGGGCCAACTCATGATGAATTCTGACATTTGCCACCCTCTGACAAAATTCGAAACATGCCAAGTGCTGGAAACAAGACATAGCGAGAGGGCATGCCTGCAACTCCGTGAGGGTGTTTGGTTCATCCCTGACATATCTACCACTCCTAGGTCTCTGGGGAGCCTGTTCTCCTGAAGCTGTATCACTGTGGGTTTCCCCCTCATAATCTGATGAAGTTTTTGATGCCATTACTGCTGTTTGTACCCTGAATTTCTTTGCTGCCCTTTGAATCCACTGAACTGATAGATGCTCTGCAAATCTGCCACCAAGGGGACAATAAAATAAGGAGTATCAGGAGGGGAATGATGAAATAGGGATAGGGGTTTAGAGGGGAAATTTATTAGGGATTTGGGAGTGTTTGGGGTGTGGTTTTGGTGGGGTAGGGTTAAGGCACTCTTGAGCTATATGAGTAAGGGGACAAAGGGATACGATTGCACTATAGCTAGGGTAACCATTAGGGGACAATGCTTCCAAGGAATTAGCTGACAGAAGTAGGGTAGGAGCATAATTGATAATTAAGTTACTGTAGCAAAACCCTAGCTATTTGCCATTCTTTGCGTCATTTTGTGTTTGCTTGATAGAAGTTTTTCTTTGATGTCATGGCCACCAAGATATATTTTTCCTAGAATTTAAGGATCAATGATAGATGGTTTATGGGCAATTTTGCAATGTTGAGAGCCAATTTACAAAAATTTGAGAGATTTGGTGCCTTTTTTAGGCTCACAGGCATGTGCGGTGCGCACCGGGTATGTGCCGCGCCAGTGTGAAGTTAACACTGTGGCCGGGCTCCCAGTGCGTCGTGCACCCTGAGTGCGCCGCGGCACATTGTGTGTGCGTAGCACGAAGTCAAATGAAATAGTTTGCCTGGAAAATAGGGGATGGGTCTTAGTATAGGTTTCTAAGGGGTTTTCTTAGTACATGTGGGGGATATGGAAGTGAAGAAAATGAGGAGTGAGAGGAAGAGGAGAGGGGAAACAAAACCTTGGTGGATTCTTCAAATTTACAAACCCCCATTATCACTTTTGCTTTGAGGATGATTGGCATGGATGGCTAATACGCTTTGGATCTCACTTGATGTCTTAGAAATAGCTAAACATTGACCAAGTTGATTAGAGGAGAGGTGTCAAAGGCCTACCTCATGGTTTGATAGCTTTCACAAATATTTGAAACGGTTTTGCATTGTTTTTGAGCTGCTGGACTATGTGCGCTACGCACTCTTCCCAGTGTGTCGCGCGCCTTATATGTGCCGCACCTGTGTATTCGTTCAACGATGGGCTGGCTATGTATGCGTCGTGCACGGTGAGTGTGTCACACTCCTACCTGTGTGCGCCGCGCTTCCCAAATCACCTCCCAACTCACTCAAACGCTCACCAATCTCACTCTCCTACCTTCTGCAATGTCTTTCCAAGTCTCCAATGGCACAATGGATTTGCTTTGGGCCACAATATGTATTTATAGGCTTGAGAGAGGCTGGTTTGATTTTTTCCTCTTTAAAAAACCCACTTTCTAATGTTGAGTTTTGCACCATTTTATTGACTTTTAAAGAACTTTGTTTTTTCCATTTTTTCTTCGAAATTGTGGCTCTCTTGATGAAACTTTCGGCATTCCTTTGTGGGGATTGTGTGACTGGGCCTCTAGCTTTAACATCCATGACTGCATCTAAAAATGTCAACTGTCGATTTCTGGAAAATTTTGTCATAGTTGACCTTGCTTGACTTTTCTTCAAAATAGAGTTTTGAAGAAGAATCGATGTCTCTTGCGGTGATGATGAAGCTTTCTGCACTGTAGGTGTATAAGGTCTCCCTCTGGCCTGCATGGCTTGTTTCTGGACATGTTTTTTCAAAGACCAAACTGATGAATTTCTAGACTCAAACCATAAAAAAAAATGACTCTGTCCTGAAATAGGACTAGACCTTGACTATCATGAATTTCATTGATTTTGGACCAAGACCTGAACCAGCAGAGGCCCAACATGAGGGGAAATGAGTAGCATTATTTTCTCCATCAGATCATGACATGTCCCTAGTAGAATGCAACTGAATGGATGAAGCGGGACACCTAAAAATGAAATGCATAAAGAGATTTGATCTCTGACGGAGGGCTAACCAGACCGGCTCTAACATTGGCTCCAATGGGGGATGGTAGCTCCCATGGAGGTGCCAAGAATAGTAGATCTCTGGAGGAGCTATACAGTGCCTCTTGGTCCATTGGGCTATGGAGTCATCATTTTGATAAATAGCACAAGACTCTGACTTATTTACAAAACTGGAGTGACGAAGAAATTGACTCAAACTTGACAATTGGAATAACTCAAAAACTGATTGTACATACTGAAACCAAACTAAAATAAAAAATGGTATTTACAATGATAGTGGAAGCAGTATTAATGGATAAAAAATGATACCACTTGAGCAGCCGACCATTGATCGGACCTCCAAGGTAGTCTTCCCAGTTCATTTCCTTCAGAAGAAAGGCATTTTGACCGCTATATGTTGCGATTTTGAAAGGACCCTTCTACAGATTTTCGAACTTTCCGTGCTTGCCTTTCTCTTCATTCCTTGCATCCCACTTCAACACTGCATCATCCAACTGAAATTTGTCTGCTTTAGCTTTTCTGTCATAGATTTTATTTATCTTCTCCTGCAACTTGGACGTGTTTTGGAAAACGTCTTCTCTTGTTTGCTGCAAGTGTATCATTTGATTCAGCCTTCTCTGCATGGGATCTTCCTCGCTGCCTGCCTCTTGAAGAAGTCTGACCACCAGGGTAGCAAGGGTGGCTGGGAATACTGTGTCTACTCCATAAACCAACTCAAACAGTGACATACCAATAGACTTTTTCTGACTGATTCGATCTGCCCAAAGTGCATGAACCAACCTCTTGTTCCAGCTCTTCTTATTAATTTCCAGTAGCTTCTTGATGATTTTGACCAAAGATTTATTCGAAGATTCAGCCAATCCATTACCTTATGAATGATAGGCAGTTGAATGACCCAAAATGATGTGATATTTGTGACAAAATTCTACCATCCCTTTCGATTTGAAAGCTATTGCATTATCAGTGATTATTTTGTTTAGACAACCAAAGCGAGACAATATGTTATTTTCGAGAAATGAGATGATTACCGTGTCTGTCGCTTGTCTGGTAGGTGCTGCCTCAATCCATTTTGTGAAGTAGTCCGTGGCTGTAAGGATCCATCTATGTTGTCCAGAAGATGTGGGATGAATTTCCCCAATGAAATCCAACCCCCACTGCTGAAAAGGAGTGCTCACTTCAATAGGCTTGAGTGGCAAAGGCTGTAATTTATGTTTTCCTTCGAAAATTTGACACTTATGACAGTGCTTTAGCATCTTATGCACATCAGCAAACAAAGTAGGCCAGTAGTACCCTGCTCTCAAAATTTTGTTAGCTGTTGATTTCCAAAAATGATGACCACCACACTCTCCTCTGTGGAAATCTTCCATGGCTTTCTTTGCCTCCTCTTCCACCAAGCAGTTTAACAAAATGCCACCAGGATCTTTCCAATACAATGCAGAATTCAAAATACAAAACTTGGTAGCTTTCAATTTAAGTGTTCTCGCTTTGTTTCTAGCCATGCCGGGCGATGGTGATAGATTTTTCATCACATATATTATATCAGAATACCATGGGGACAAAGCAAACATTTCGAATACCTGAACTGAAGTTCCTTCCTCATTCTCATCGGACATGGCAGCGATCATATTTATGTGTAATGCATGCAAGTTTGATTCAGCCATTAGTTTCGCCAACCCCTATCCTTTGATCAGCTTTGTAGGCTTTATCTCCACATCGTATTCTAGCAAGGCTGTGATCCATTTACCTCTTCTCCCTTCTGGATCAGTCTGCACCAAAACATCTTTTACAGTAGTATTAGGAACATAAGCCAAAATGTGAGAGTGTAGAATGTATACCCGGAAATCCTTCAATGCTTTCACCAATGCTAGAGCTTGCTTCTCAATGATGTTTTACTTTAACATGACATCCCTTATAGCTCTGTTGAAGAACGCAATGGGTCTTTCATGATCATCCCTTTTCTGTAATAATACTGCTTCCATAGTGTGTTCAGAAGCGAATGAAAACAAGATGAAATCTTGAGTGTAATCCGGGCTTACTAGAACTGGAGCTGAAGAAAGGGCCAATTTGACCATTTTGAAATATTTTAAAGCCTCATCCGTCCATTTCACTTGGCTGTCCTTCTTAAGCATGTTGGTCATTTCTTTCAAGTGTTCCGCAAGATTAGGTAAAAAGCGACGCAGAAAATTCATCTTACCATTGAATGATTGTATCTCCTTTTTGTTCCTAGGCAGATCGATTTGCTGAATTGCTTGGACACATGAGGGATCTATGTGGATGCCATCTTTCAAAATGATATGCCCAAGTAATTTGCCTTCCTCCATGGCGAACAACCTCTTCTTTGGATTCAGCGATAAACCATATTTCCTGCATTTTTGAAAGACAATTTTTAGGTGATGCATGTGTTCTTCATCAGATTTTGAAAACACCGTCAAGTCATCCAAGTACACCACCAAAAGTACATCCTTCTCATTTGCAAATGCCAGGTCCATTGCACGTTGAAATGTGGCACCTACATTCTTCAAACCGAATGGCATTTTGGCATAGTGAAATGTTCCGCATGGAGTGGTGGATGTTGTTTTGTCTCTGTCATCTTCATGGAAAACAACTTGATTATATCCGGAATAACCATCCAGCAGTGATATACGAGATGCCCCCACTACTCGCTGAAGTACATGGTCCATCTTGGGTAGCAGATAGTTGTCCTTCAATGAGACCTTGTTTAGGTTTCTAAAATCAATGCATAGGCGGATCTCATTGGTCTTCTTTCTTACGGGTACCAAATTAGAAATCCAATCTGAAAATCTGATGGGCACATTGATACCTGACTTGTACAACCTATTTACCTCTTTTTCAATGGATGGCAGCAACTTTGGATTGATCCTTCTCAGCTTTTGTATAAATGGTTTTTGATTGGGATTGATAGGTATGGTGTGTTGAATGATATTTGTATCATAGGTCTTCAAATCTGAATAGTCCCAAGCAAATACATCTGCAAAGGAAGCCATCAAATTGATATATTTGTCCTTGGTTTTTGGCAGTAGTGTCTTGGACAATTTTACCAATTTTGGATTTGTTGTTGTATCGTTGTTGACTTCTTCTACACCTTTCTCCATGGGCTGCAAAGTTGGCTTGCGGGCAACATCATCTTGATCGAAAAGTTCTTCAAGGGGTGTCAAGCCTTTACGAATGATGTTGTTCTTCAGCTGTAATACGTCCATTTGATTGATCTGCACTTCTTCTGTACCATTCCCTTTGCTTTCATCGTTTTCCACATCGATAAAGGTTTCTTTGAACTTGTCTTGGTTGAGGAGAAAATCCTTAATCTCTTCATCATCTTGGAACATTTTCCAATGTCGCTGATTGTCAGGAATGGTTGGACGGTGCTTGACATGGATTTCAAATTTGTTGCTAGAGCTCATGGGGATCTTCAAGCTGCTCGCTGCCTTGGCAAGAGCATCAACAATACTATTTTGGATTCTTGGCACACATGTCAAAGTGTATTCGGAAAACAGCTTCAAGATCTCCAAAACTGCATTTCGATAGGCCCAAATCCTAGGATTTTTTTCTTGATATTCACCTCTGACCTGGTTTATTACCAACTTGGAGTCGCCATATATTAAAATCCTCTTTGCATTCAGGTTTCAGAGCTTCATATTCAGCTTCATTATTGGAACATTCAAAGGCCAGCTTGTAGGAGCAAACTCTCACGCTGCTAGGTACTTTGTTTGGGGTGGAGAAAGGACTGCGTACCCAAATGCCAATACTAGCTCCATCATTCCCTACTGCTCCATCAAAATCCATGGTCCATAAGCCTTCTTCTTCTTCTTGCAAGTGCTGAAAATCCTTTTGTTGTTCATTGTTTGCTTGTTGTCCATTGTTCTCAACTGATTGTTCAATCTTTTGTTGCTTTTCTTGTCTTTCTTTTTTCAAAATCTCTCTAAAATTTTCTGTTATCTCTGGAATGTCATCTGCTTCTACTATCTGACTATCTATTTCATTTAAACGATTTGAAAACAAAACAAAAGACTCTAAATCTGTATGCACATAGTTTACAAGATGATTGATCGGTTTCTCCTTGCTTGTGATCATGTACTTCATCTTTTGTTCCGGATATAGTTTCCTCATTTGTCCAAACATCGGGATTGTTGCATAGGAGAAATCCAGCTATAGTGTCCCCTTCAATTTTTCCACCCAAGACCTAGAAAGAAGCATGCCAAACCTTGGAGGAATGTCTGCTACCACTACGTCCATCAGCACATTTTTCATAGGAAGCTGATCCAAACTCACAACTAAGTCTTTGATGAGCCCTATACACCTTACTCTGCTAGAATCGAATGAATAGAGATCATGATATTTCCGGGTGATGTCCAAACCAAGATTTTCCATGATAGCCTTGGGCATGAGATTATGAGAGGCTCCGGAATCGAACATGGCATTGTGTAGCACAAAGTCATGCAATCGTAAACTGATATAGAAGGGTGGTACCTCACTCTCGGGAGACTCACCATTTGTCGCTGGCCCAAAAATCATTTCAGGCTGATCATCTTCCACGTTTACCATGTCGGAGGTTGGGTCCAAGTTCAACATTTTGGAAATCTGTCCTCTATAGCTACTGTTTTTCATGATTTCAATCAAAGGGATGGATATTTTTAACTTAGAAATCTCATTCTCTAAGCTAAAAGTGGGAGTCTTTTCTACCTCTTTGACTAGAGTCTCTTTCTTTTCCCTTTCTTTTGATGTAGCTTGTTGTTGTGATTGTTCTACTAACTTTGATTTGCTGCTCTCCGGATCAACCATCTCCTTCCCTTTCCTTTATGCAACTGCTAAATCATTCTTTGATGTCTCACCATCCTTCTTTTTCTAGATTGTTTTGACCAGCACATCTCTATTCCTCAGTGAATATCACTGCTGTTGGGCGGATAGAGCATTCATATAGCCTCTTTGGTACTCATCTGATTCTTCCTCCAACACGGTTTTGTTAGCTATGATATAATCGGTGTCTTGGTGTGTAGTTGAATTTACTGCACATTCTTCTTCTTTAGCGATGTAAGTAGGCAGCTCATCTAGAGTTAAAAGATGGTTCTCTTCTCCTATTATGTTCCTTTCCTTATCTAATTCCGTTCCATGCACAAAATTCTGCTACAAAGGTGTTTGTATCGGCTGTTGGGCTGCTTGCTCCCGAGTTCGCTGATCTCTTTGTCTAATTCTATATTGTGGCTATTGTTGGCCACGAAAGTTAGGATTCCTAACTTGTGGCTCTGGCTTGTCAATTTTTACCCTTTCAAGCATCTGTTCTACCTTCTTTAGCAACTGATCCATTAAATAATATTCTTCTTTCACTGTGGTTTTCTTCTCTGCTTTCTCTCTTGCTCTTTTGGACAGCAAATTAGCCTCAACGCTGACTACAATTTTCTGCATATCTTCCATCGTAGCCGGTTCTCTTTCTCGTAATTTGTACACCATGTCAACATCAAAACCATATGAAAACTTCATCGTTGCTATTCCCACCGGTGGCTTTAGATGGTCTGGGATATCATTGTGACTGCATTAAATCTCACACAATAATCTTGGACCGACTCACCTGCATTCCTTTTGATTTGCTCATACTCGGCCAGAATTTGAAGGGGATTTTTTTTCACTTCCCACCTGTTCAAAAATTGTCTTTGTAGCTCAGCCAAGGTAGTGATACTTGTAGCTGTCAAACCTCTAAACCATTTCTCACATCACCTGTTAATGTTTGTACGAAGAGCCTCATTGCCACGTTCTCCGCATCATCTCATGAAGTTCATGGAAGTTTGTCATTTTGTCCACATGTTGTTGAGCTGTAATACCATCGGGAGTGCCATCAAAAAACCGAAATTTACTTTGATAATCATTTGGCATGTCATCTAGGACTTGGGGCAAAACAAGAGGAGCAAAACGGGCAGCCATCATTCTAGGTGGGTTTGGCCTTGGAGGTGTTGGAGGAGTGTGAATAGTCTGCAAGGGGCTTGTACTTGGAGTTTGAGGTTGTGTGGCAATGTAGTTATCAATTAATTTGTTAGCTCTTTCCGTCTCGAGGTCTACAAGAAATTTCAGATCAGGGATGGTGTAATCAACAACCTTTTTGGATTTAGATTCAAACAGTGATATCTCAAATGTTCATCAAATTCAAGCTCCTCAAGATACTCAAAAATGTCGGGACATGAAGGGGATTTGAACATGGGGGTTATGGTGCTTTCTTGACAAAGGAGTCTTGGGATCAAATTTGGATTTTTATAAATGTGAGGGGGGTCTGAGTCTGGATTCGCTCTGGTATATCGTCTTGAAGCCAGCATGCTATTGAGAAGAATTAAGGGACACAACCAACTTACTCAGCCTTTCCAATCCTAAGCCCATCATCCAGGAGCCTAGAATTCTTGTGAAACAAGGGGATTTGATTTTCAACTTGTCGTTCCCCAGTGGAGTCGCCACTATGTTATCACCTAAATCCGCCTCAGGCTGAAAGAAGGCAAAATTCAGGGTAACCACAAACCATGCTCAGTTTGGTAGCTAGCCCTACTAGAATAGGAGAGGGCTCTCTCTGAGTCACGCTCAGTGAATAGATAAATGAAATGGCCTGAGATGACTTACAGTGAACTATTTATCTTAGGCTAGTAAGTGAATATGGAAACAAGAAGTGATTTTTATGAATGACTGTGTGTCTGGGATGTTATGGGACCACTGGACCTCAATGAATAGAGAACTTAACATAAAGGAACAGATTATTTCGTGAGGCAAGGTAGGCGGAAAGCATAGAAATTTAGTTTAATATATGGTGGAATGGAGAGATTTTATTAAGAGGGTGAAAAGGGCATGGACCACATGAATCCTTTTCAACAGAAGAATGAACACTAACATGAAATTTTCCCACAGGTAGAGCAATAAAATTGAATTCTACCTAATCTCATTCGAAAAATTTCACCAGAAATGAATATGAAAGGAACTATTAAACATAACAAGATACATATGAAACATAAGAAGACACATTTTCTATACTCACAACCACATGAATCTCATGAAACAGAGCTGCTACCTTTCATTAATTCTCTCTAAAAATATACAGTGCAGAAACAAAGTTTCTTTCCCATAGTCTCCTAGAAGTTACAAGCCAACCAACCCTTTGCAAATAAAATGTATACAATATATAGAATGTGGGGAGAAGAGATGGAAAGTTCAGGGGTTGGGAAGTTACTCAAATCATTTCGAAATGGAACTGGAGAGCCAACCATTAGCTACAAGTGCAGCACTCTCAAGCATGACATTTGGCATGTGGTGACCCTTTGCATTCTTCGCCACTTGGATAGATGCCCACCTGGAGAGAAAACTCTTTAAAATCTACCTTTGGTGCCAAAAAACCTAAGAGTGGATGACTGGGCCCACTTGGAGAAGTTGCGACCTGAAATTTCGCGAAACGGGAGCAAACTGGGCAAAATTTCCTCTGTGCGTTGCGCGCTTTTCTCTGTGCGTCGTGCTAATTTTGGGCCTGTTTTGGGGCACTTGCAAGTGTCCAAAATGTGCCCAAGTGGGCTTGTTGGAAAGCTTGGCCTGTCTAATTTCTAACCCCACTAGAATTTCTGAATTTGAAGCTCATTTTCCCCTTCAAATATTCATTCTCCCAAGACTACTTTCTGTGTGTCCAAAAAATGGCAGAAAGGCCATTTTTGGGTGTTTTTTGACTTTTAGGAGACCCAAAATATATCAAAATTTCTAGCCCGGACACCAGTAGATGTATTTTTTGATGCTGAATCCAAAAATTCAAACCTTTTCTTGATTGGAGTGCTATAATTTTAGTGCCGCGCAGGGTGTGCGACGCACAGGGAGAAAATCCCTGTTTTTCGCCCAAAAAATTTCCCTGTGACCAAAATTTGCCCAAGTTTTTTGAGATTTGGGTTGGAAGTTCTTTATCAGGTTCTTTGCTAAGTCAACGAGGCCTAAACCAAGATCCCGAGCCTATCTTTCTCTTTTTCCCTTTTTTCCCTTTTTGTGGCTTTCCTTAGTTTTGCTTTCAAACTCCTTATTTGGGCTCTCAAACTCAAGTTTCGTGCCCTGTAATGATGAGCCATGTGTCTCAGCACTGTGTTGTCTTTGTCAGCCTTGTTCAACATGTTGTCTAGGTGCATGTTGACTCTCTCAAGAACATACTCACGATCATCCATAACCTGTTGCTCCAATGAAGTGAATTCAATCCTCCTCTGTTGGGCAGTTAGGCAATCCTCACGGATGTTCTGCAGCTCCATGATCACATGCTGGTCTTCCAGCTATTTGTTCCTCTGCTCAAAATACCTGATGTTCCATTTGGCCATTTCCAACGTGAGTGTCAAGGAGTGAATCTCTGTCTCTTGCTCCTGGAAGATCTCTTTCAGTTGTGCACTTTGTGGACGTGTATCTGTATCATCATCATCACGAAGGAGAATGAGTCCGGTCTTTCTTTCACTGGGTGGCACACGTGAAGGCCCCTCCTCATGCTTGGGCTTCTTTCCCTTGTCCTATACCTCTATTTCCGATGTAGCAAGCAAGGCCCCTTCCAACCCGGGTGGAGATAACACTCGCTTTGCTGCTGCAAAGAAAGGCCTGGTGCCTTTTGGATAGCCTCTCTAATATGTGATGGAAAATGGCACCACAGTGGTCTCATGGTGCTCATGTTGATGAGAAGTACCCCCTATCTCATGTTTTGCCTCTGATACTACCTGTGGAGCACTGACGAAGTCATGGGAGATGAAGTCCTCTCAAGCAATGCCCTGCAATCCCAACTGATGGTCCACCAAATCTGGATAAGAGCAAAGTGATATACATTTTTGAGCTGCTGCCGAGGGGTCTTGTGCTGCATGAATTTTCTCATCCTCTCTATGTTCCTACAAATGAAAAATGGGAGGTTCATCATACGCACCCTGGTGAAGTGCATGAGTAACCTGATGTGATAGGCATAAAGGCAAGAAAACCTCCCCTCACAACTGAAGTATTTCATGATCAATCTCATGAGCGGAGCATAATCATCTCTTACAAATCTAAATGGGAAAACTCTCGTGAGCTAACTCAAACAACTGGCTTTTATGTAAGGCTCATAAAGTTCCCTCTCCACCTTCATCTTCTTGTGCCACTGTTCTCGAACATTCGGTATGCCTATTACCACTGATATGGTTTCGGGTGTCAATGTGAAAGTGGCCCTTGCCAAGATAGATTGTCCTCCATGTAGGTGAAGTGCAAAGAGGCGGGCCAACTCATGATGAATTCTAACATTTGTCACCCTCTGACAAAATTCGAAACATGCCAAGTGCTGGAAACAAGACATAGCGAGAGGGCATGCCTGCCACTCCTAGGTCTTTGGGGAGCCTGTTCTCCTGAAGTTGTATCACTGTGGGTTTCCCCCTCATAATCTGATGAAGTTTCTAATGCCATTACTATTGTTTGTACCCTGAATTTCTTTGCTGCTGTTGCGGGATTTTATCCCGTAAGGCTCTTGGGTGGAACCCTAGCAGACTGAAAGTTGTCTAAATCAAGAAACATGCACACACACAGCCATTATGTTAGAAAACGCTACTTCTAAAGTGAGAAGGACATACCTCAGGTCCTACGTTTTGGTAGTTGCTCAAGGGTCCAAACCCTTCTTCACGTCCCTTCCGCTCCTTTGCCCTGCAAAAACAACAATTCCAAAGAATGCAGCAGTATATGGACAAAGATTTATGTGAAAATCATCTTTATGTTATACAAGAAAGGAGTTAGTTATAAATTTTTAGACATCCATTCATACATGAAATTCAAACATGAACATCATTAACATAAAGAAAGAAGCATATCGGGAACAAGACGTGTTTCTTTATTAGAAAAATAGAATAGTACAAAAAAGAACAATATCACCTCAACAACTTTTGCAGGCTCAAAGCTCCGCCTCCTTCTGGATCCGTCCCGCCTCAAGCCTCTAGTAGGTCTCCTTCCAATACTCACTCCAAGATGTCATAACTAAGGGATGAACATCCAATCACAAGGAAACAAGGGTTTCCTGTACAAAGTGGGGGAAGTGCAAAAGGCACAAGGGTCTTCAGACCTGATCAGGGGGAAATCTCAGTATAATAACCTTTCTCTATATTCTCTCCTCCCTTTGGCCTTCCCTTTGGTGTATTTTTATACCAATTCCAAAGTAGTTTTTAAGTTAGGAATTGGTTTGGGACAGTTGAGGCCACGGGCACTAACAGGTGATCAGCAGGTAAAACCCGCGATCTCCGCCCGAAAATAAGGAGTTTTATAATTTTTTAAGTGTTTTAATACATATACGCGGGTTGGGTATATATGAACCCACATATACACATGTTTAACTCAGGGCAATGTTGCGTACAGGGAATAAAACACTGTTTTTTAGATTTTGGACCAGGTCTGGAAGGAGGGGTTGCCCTAGGCCATGATTGCAACATCACAAATCATAATAGTGAGATTTGGAGCTATAACAGATGCCCCCTAATATATGAGGTCAGAAGGGGTACATGATGGCCGAAGTATATTAAGCAAGTACATGGAAAGGAAACCTGCCAAAAGCCGAGGAGTACTTCACTGGAAGTCATCCTGCCAAGCCACAAAAGAAGATCAGAAAGAAACATCGTCTGAGGCGGGCATACCCATGCTCAAAGAAAGCAAAGCATGTCTGCATATCAAGTACAAGCAGATCCACTAAGTATACAAGTATAAAGGACTGGAAAATACATAATGGATCATCTGATCATGATCGTATAAGTACATGTCTGAATATCACATATAAACTGTCAATGATGCTGGAAGATACAACGGATCACTGATATCAAAGACTGATCCCAAGAGGTACCAACTGAACATGATGGATAAGGGTGGTACTGCACTGCAAACTCAGGTGACAGCATATAGAATGTCGCCATGACTGACTGCAACATATAAGGTGGAATGGTA
>APFE031451268.1:0-24150 GCA_000404065.3 Pinus taeda
GGTGGGTGAGATTTATGTTAAAGATAAATGATTTTGATTGGATACATTACTTCTTGAAACTAGATGTGTGGCACTGGCTAGATAAGATCATCCTTGGTCAAGGGAAGCCTATTATAACTATCCTTCATATATTTGGGATGATGGATAGTGAGACTATGGACACTTCCATGGTAAATGAACCGAAGTAGCTAAGTGGAGGAAGAAGAATACAAGGTTTCCACAATAGGATCTATTTCATTTTCAAACGGAGCACCAAGTCTACTAACCTGATATAGTTGGATGTGAGTTGAGAAGTAGTTAAGACACGAAGTATTTAGTTTGGATTTTTCTTGGGAATGAAGCAAATATCTATCTCATTAAAGATTGTAAATACTATTGCAACTAGCTTGGCAAGCTTTGAAGTAGTGTTTCTTCTAAAGTTAATTAAGTTTCATTAAGGGCAAAATATAATTATAATGACAAGTCCAAGCACATTGAGATAATAGTACCTAAACATGGCAGAAAAAGAGAAAAGGGACTCTAATGCATTTCTATGGACTTGCATGATTTTTACATCCTCATAAAGAAATTTAAAGACATTTACCAAGGCTTTATCCGATCATGAGATGGTAGTGAAACAAGACCATAGTAAGGTTTCAATAATATTAGCTTACCAAACCAAAAATTAATGTGTACATCTTACAAATGCCTGAACCTAAATGTATGCAATTAAAAAAAATGAACCGACAACAGATATAACTAATATCTAACTTCGAGTCACCCATATTAAAAATTAATATACGAATAACTATAAGCACAAGGCCACTAAAGCTCCCACAAGAAGTCAATTAATAACATCCCAATACGTTATGTATTCACTCAAAACCAATATGATGTTAGGTATTAATTTAAAGATTAATGTGTACATCTTACAAATGCCTCAACCTAAATGTATGCAATTAAAAAAAAATGAACGACAATAGGTATAACTAATATCTAATTTCAAGTCACCCTTGTTAACAATTAATATACGAATAACTGTAACCACAAGGCCACTAAACCTGCCACAAGAAGTCAGTTAATAACTTCACAATATGTTATGTAATATGATGTTAGGTATTGATTTAAATCAATATGATGTTAGATATTCGTTCAAAGCCAAGTAAACATAGAGTATTATAGTTAAAAGTTTTCTATATACAAAAAAATAGTTTTCATAATATAATATTAATAAAATTAAATATTAAAATTAATAATAATAAATATATAATAATGATAATAAATCTTAAAATATAATGGATTAAATTTTACAATAATATTAATATTCTTTTTTTATTTAAAATAAATTAATTAATTAATTAATTAATTATATAATATAATATAATATATATATATACTATAATATATATTAATTTGATAAATAATAAATTCAATTTGAAAAGTAATTAAATGTTTAGTTTAATAATGTGAGTGGGAACATATTTTAGTTTAAATAATCCATGTTGTTTATAATCTCTCATGTTGTGATATCTTCATGTTTATGTCCTTTGACTTATCAGCTTAATGCAACCATATTTATGTTAGTGATAAATTAATAAATATTTTTTGAGTTTTTTGTAATTTATTTATTAAATTACTAAATATATTTGTGTTATTGAAAAATTAATAAATATTTTTTGGTTCCTTCTTTATAATCTATATATTACACTACTAGATATTTATTATGAGCTGGTTATAGACTTTTTGCCTTATAGACTTCATGAAACCTCATGTGGTTGAAAGTTTTGTGATACCCAAAGACATCCACGCCACCAAAATCATCCAGCCTATAAAGTAAAATGTTGGACGGGGAGTTTCTCTTATATGTTTCGTTCTGCACGATTTCATTAGTTTGCAAGTTTCCGTGGACACAGTTAATTAAATGCGCGCTCCGTGTCATTGTCATTAGCTGTTATAATCCAAATGTGTAAATTTTATTACTTGATTCGATTATTGAATTGAGATTTTTGTGATCTATATTAATTTTTTAAGAATATTTAGGGAAAATCACATAAAAAAAAATTATGTTGACTTGTTTCAAACTATCTAATGTGGTTTATTTTCAGGACAAGTTGAATAAACAGATTTCGTCTAGCACATTAAATAAACAAGGCAAAAAATCCATGACTCAACAGCTAAAAAATAACAGCAAGAAATGAAGTCAACTAATTTTTTATTTACACTGTTAAATTATTTTTTTTAAAATAAAATAAAGATTCCTTATAACTTTAAAATTTTGAATTATAATCTTTAGAATCAAAATATATAGTTAATAAATTTATTTAAATTTAATATAACCTTTAGAAATATTTAGTCAGAGAAATGTTTGTTTTTGGTAAAATTTTAAAAATAAAAATAAAATAAGAATTATAAATTAGGTTTTAAAATAAAACATAATATTTATTATAATTAAAAAATAAATATGATGAACTAATGTAAGTAATTAGACAGTAAAAAACATGTAAATAACATGTTTAAATTTTATACTTTTCAGAAAATTTCAACAAGAAATTAAAATAAACAAGTTTTGAAAATCTATATTAACTAATTGAAAATTATGTCTTTTATGGTTAAAATTTTAATTTAGTCATATATATTTTATATTTTATCTTTTGAATGTATATATAGATTCAACACATTAAAAACCCTTAAAAAAAATTATCCTACAAAAATTATCCATCCAACTTATCACTTCAATAAATTTTTACTAAATTTGAAAAAAAAAAAAAAAACACCCACTATAAAAACTTACAAAATAATATCACTATTTTATAGCACCTTCCCAAAGGCCGGTATTAACAGTTCTAATAACAACCAACCAGTACTGGAAGGGCTCGAAAACTAAAGAAAACTATTAAATTAAAGGATTGTTACAATTCCATATACTACTCTAAACACTTCCGCAATCCGAAGAGGGGTTCCGTCGACAATACATATAGTGATTTGGCCTATAGAAGGCTGTCAACTCAGAACTTAAGACCAGTTACAAATTAAACCTAACACTTCTCTAAGCAGTTTTCCTAACGGTTGTACGGAAGAATTTAACATTTGACTATTAATTTATTAAATGTCTGTCATTTTACTATAATTTATTGAATAAACCCTAACGAATTACAACTGTGGATCTTAACAGATTCACCAAGGCCTTGCCACATCGCTAGGTGCGGGTGAAGCAAAGACCTCGGAGAGGGTTCGATCTTATTAAGTAAACAAAAAATAACGATGGGAAATAGATAGAATTAAACAATTATGAAACTCTAAGGGTTGATTTAATAGGTCAAATGAGTGTCTCCCCTATGTTGAGGTTACAGGGTCAATTCTGGTAGAAGCTTTTGGGTTAGGTATATTGATCAAATAAGATATTTCGGTGGAAGTAGGTGCAATCAATATTCTTATTATTCAAAAGAGATTTACAACAACCAGATCCTATACATATATTATTCAACTATTCAATCCATTCTTGATTTGTTTTATGTTTTTCATATTGCTTTTGTAGGGTTACATGGACAAATAGAAAAGTGTCTGACTTTTCCTAAATGTTGGAAATAATACTGAGACGGGGAGACAAGACGGGTGCAGGGTTGAGTCAGTATTAGCAATTTAATAATTTTTCATTTCCATAAACAAATTGATATGCGTTACTTCTGTTAATTTGACCTGCCTATATATCCAATTATGTTTAGAGTATATCTCGCAAACTTCTAATTTAATTTCTTAATCTGTGTATCAGAACCATAAAACAGTAATCAAGTGTAGTAAATAATAGAGGCAATCACACACATAAACACAACATATAAGGTGGAAACCCAATGTGGGTGAAGACCACCTGCTGCAATTCATCTCTATATTTTTTTAATAAGAAACTTTTTTTTACAATATTTTTGTACTAGTGCAGTCTTATACCAGTACACAGGCTTCTACCTATAGAAGGCTACAACCTTCTCTCGTTCTCTAGTTTCTCCTAGAAGTGAGCTACAACCCCTTAGCTCTTGTACTAGCTGATGTACTAGTACGTAGGTGCTGACCTACAGAAGGCTAGAATCTTCTCTTTTATTCCAGGGACCAAGTTTCATGAATTTTCAGACTGGATCCATCAATAACATCAATCAAACATCAAAGGTATCTGCATCAAGCAATCTCCTTTGCACCAACCAAAAAAAATTTAATCAAACAATCACTTCTCTGAATGTTGTAACCAGAATATAGTAACAGTAACCAAAAACCAATCATAAACCCAGAACACTGTAGCAATAAAAAAAAGTAGCTAAAACATATTTTATAAGACGTACACTACTTCAATATGTAGAACCTGCGTGCATACACTGCTATATTAAGGAAAACTTGCGTATACGTTGTTTTGAGTTACCGAACCAGCCTGTATACGCGCCTTTGCTATGTTGAACCTGTGTACAAATCTGTAAAAGATAATTTACCCTTTTCAACTATTTAGAGATCAATTATGCCTAGATCATCAGATTTACAGATCAAGGTATGCACCAAATATAAAATATCAAAATCACAATATACTTCTCTTCAAGCCTTAATATCTTGACCCATCAATAGAACTTATCCTTCTTCTAGCACTCATATTCCTCCTTGATTCAGATCCAGCTATGCACCATAACCCAATGACCAGTATTCTAGATCTTGCTCTTCATAAGATATTCAATCCTTGAGTACCTTTGCCTAATGATCTCCTTCCCCTTTTATAGTCTTAGGCCTTACTCAATACCATGGTCCAAAACCACTTAGATTCAATACTTGGGTCCAAATACCTGGGTTCAACACTTCGGACAAGATACCATGGTCCAAAAAATATCGACGACTAAAAACCATGTTTTCCAAACTATACGCGCTTTTCTATGCATGAAGGTGTGTGGATATGCATACGCGCCTTTTGGTCTATGAATCTGCGTGTATATGCAGCTTGGTTAACGGGAACCTGCGTATACCTCTTTTTCCTTTATTCAGAGAGCCTGTGAGCCTGAACTGTCATGTGAGTGATTTGTCGAGCGTGTTGCCAGCAAGGACAACACCTATGCCATAGTGCGAAGCCTTTGCCATAATGCCAACAATCTCCCCCTTTGGACTTGATGGCAACCCCAA
Organism: Pinus taeda; assembly: GCA_000404065.3. Taxonomy (NCBI): domain Eukaryota; kingdom Viridiplantae; phylum Streptophyta; class Pinopsida; order Pinales; family Pinaceae; genus Pinus; species Pinus taeda. The sequence goes on from APFE031451268.1 coordinate 5,125, forward strand.
ATCACTCTACCCCTTTGTCATTGAGGGAAAAGGGTTATGCTCCCCCTAAGTGTAGGCAATGTCTGCAAAAGGATGTTCTACAAGAAGAACATGACTTTATACATCATAAATGACCTTCCTATCACCAAAGACTCATACATACATCCATCTCCCAACTAAATGGGGATATACCATAAATTTATACATGATAAAACAAGAATTTTACATCATCCATCCCAGGCACAGTGGGGAAAAATAGGTCATTACATGACCTTGATAATAAAAGAAATACATGACATAGACACCAAATATCTAAGACAAGACAATGATAGTAATCAACAACTATCATTAGCAGCATCTATTAATCACCATCTGGACCATCAAACATGACCTCCCTCTGCATATGTCCCACCTGAATAAAAAACAACTATGAAGTTGTACCAAGATCTTCTAAGGTAATGCCAACAATACATTCTTAGAAATATATGTTCCCCCTGAACCTGTGCCAGATGATCATTGTCAGATCCATATCAAACTCTTTTCATCCTGAGTCTGGCCCACTGATATTCTTCAAACCAACATATACGCGACCGTATCCACAGAACCCAGCATATGTACGCAAATACACTTCATGAAACTTGCGTGCAACCACTGTTCTCTGAAACAGATAAGTGTCAACAGCAAAATGATGCATCAACTACTCCCAACTTCTGTCTCGGGTATTCAAATCTCTCTAGGCAGTGGTTTGGTGAATATATCAGCAATCTATTCCTTCGAGGGGACATACTCCAATTTGAATTTTTGTTCAAGCACTTGTTCCTGGAGAAAATGATATTTGATAAGTATGTGCTTGGTCTTCGAATGCATGACAAGATTCTTTGAAATGCTAATTGCACTTGTATTATCACATAGAAGGGAGATGGGGGGAGTATAAGTGATTTGAATATCTTGTAATGTTTGTGTCATCCAAAGGAGTTGTGTGCAACAAGATGTAGCAGCCACATATTCTGCTTCAACCGTAGATAATGCAATTGAACTTTGTTTCTTGCTGAACCAAGATACTAATCTGGAACCCATAAAAAATGCACCACCACTAGTGTTTTTCTGTCATCCAGACTTCCTACCCAATCTGCATCTGTACATGCATGACGTGTGAGATTTGTATCTCTAGGATACCATAAGCCATATTTTTGTGTTCCTTGAAGATATTTGAAAATCCTTTTAACTGCCAGAAGGTGTGCTTCTTTTGGATTTGCCTGGAATCTTCCAACTATTCCCACTGCATGCATGATGTCTAGTCGGGTACTTGTTAGATAGAGTAGACTACCAATCATGGATCTATAGGTTGGTTGATGTACTGCTGCTGATTCATCATTTGCACTGAGGCTACATCCTATTACCATAGGGGTACATACTAGTTCTGAATCATCCATGCCATATTTCTTCAAGATCTACTTGAGGTACTTGGTTTTTGATAAAAAGATACCATCTTTGTTTTGTTGGACTTGTAGACCAAGAAAATATGTGAGCTCACCAAGCAGGGACATTTCAAATTATTTCTACATCACCAAAACAAAGTTTTGACTCATGGCTTCTTCATTGCCACCAAAGATGTTATCATCAACATACACAACAAGTATTAGCAACTTATGATTGTCAATTATTATATATAGATTGCTATTTGTTGATCCTTTTGAGAAACCTTGTTGATGGAGGTATTTGTCCAGATAATAATACCAAGCCCTTGGAGCCTCTTTAAGACCATAGATAGCCTTTATGAGTCCGCATACAAGTTTTGGATCATTTCCAAGCATAAATCCATCTGGTTGCTCAATATACACTTCTTCTTCTAGGTCTCCATTTAGAAATGCAGATTTCACATCCATTTCATATACTTTGAACTTCTAAAAGCTAGAAAGAGTAAGGAACATTCTTATGGCTTCAAGTCTAGAAATTGGTGCAAAAGTTTCTTCAAAGTATATTCCTTCTTGTTGAGCATACCCTTTACAAACAAGTCTAGCTTTGTTTCTAATAACATCTCCATTTTCGTTCAGCTTGTTTTTGAATATCCATTTGGTCCCTATGGCATTCTTATCATTAGGTCTAGGAACCAATTCCTGAGTGTTATTCTCTTCAATCTGCTCAAGTTCTTCATTCTTGGCCTTGACCTAGCATTCATCTTTGCATGCTTCACTTATATTTCATGGTTCGATGGAGGAGAGCAATGGTAGATAGCTTGAAGCTTCTATAATAGTTCTTCTTGTTTGTACACCTACCTCTTTCTGCCCCAAAATTTGAGTCTCTGGATGGTTCTTCTAGATGTACCTCGATGAAGTCTTTTCTTCTACCCTTATCTATTCTTCTAGTGCACATAAGTTTCTTCTTCAGTGTTAGTTTGATTTCATGTTGAAGGATAATTGTTATCATCTTCAAAATCTTTGGTTTTTATTTGCTTTGGATCATTGCCTACTTCTTCAACCACCACATCAATACTTTCAACAATTTTTCCAAATATTTTACTGTAACACTTATATCCTTTACTTTGGGAAGAGTAATCAAGGAAAATGCCTTCATTTGGTCTAGGTTCAAACTTGCCAAGCTTTTCATCAGTCCTTTTGATGTAACATTTTCTTCCAAAAACTTTGAAGTAGTTTATAATAGGAGTCTTACCATACTAAAGTTCATGAGGAGTTTGAGTGTTGTTTACCCAGATGTTTGTTTTGTTGAGAATAGTAATGGTAGCAAATGCAGCTTCACCCGAGAAGGTTGCAAGAGTTGCAGACTCATCAAGCATAGCACGAGCCATTTGTTGAACCATTCTATTCATCCTTTCTACCACTCCATATTGTTGAGGATTCCTTCCAGTAGGGAATTCCCTTATTATTCCATGCTCTTCACAAAAGTCAAAAGATTCATTCAAGGTAAATTTCCCTCCTCGATTAGACCTAAGGCATTTGATTTTGCGATCTGGTTCATTTTCAACCAAGGCTTTGAACACTTTGAAATTTTCGAAAGCTTCGTCTTTATGCTTCAGAAGTCCTATCCAACACATCTTGAAAAAGTCGCCAATGAACAATATAAAGTATTCTTCTGCACGAGGTGACTTTTTCCTTGATTGACCACATAAATCAGTGCGGACAAGTTCAAGTGGCTTACTAGTTGATCCTTCCTTCTCAGGGGAATGTGTTCTGGTTTGCTTACCAAATTGACATGATTTGCATATTGTATTGTCTGGAATTCTGATGTTAGGAAGATCGCAAACAACCTAATATTTGCATGCTTTCCTTATCTGAGGGAAGCTTAGATGCCCCAATCTTTTGTGCCATAGCCAGTGTTCATCACTTTTGCTTTTATATCATTGTTGCTGTCCTCCCTTGAGTATGTATAAATTATTTGGATTTCTTATGTCTTTGGTCACTGTTTCTCCTGTATCAAGTTCACGAAAAATACATCCATTTGATCGAAATACTACCTCATTTCCCCGATCACACATTTGAATAACACTCAATAGATTATGCTTTAATCCATCAACTTACATAACATTTCTAGCTTTGACCTTTTCTTTTAAAAGAATAGAGCCTTTACCTTTTATGAGTGTAGGGTTGTCATTTCCAAATGAGACCTTCCTTTCTTTTTCTAAGGCACTATATGGCTAAAGTTTTTCTTTATCACCTGTCATATGTTTCGAACATCCACTGTCAATGTACCACTGATTTTCCTGTCCTTCCATTTATAAGGTTATACCACATCTTTTTGTTTGCAGTTCTTTCTTTCTGCATGTTTTGGGACCCAAAGAAGCTTTCTCTTTCTGAGATTTTTTCCGAAACTTACTCTTGCATTCAGAATCATCATGATCGAAGTTGCTAAAAATAGAGCATTCTATTTCATTTTCAAGAGAAGAAACGTTATTGGAGGTCCTCTTCATGATCCTAGTCACATTCCTTTGATTTCGTGCTTCTCTAGTCATGATGGTCTTGTAGGCAACACATTGAGTAGCTTTGTGTCCAAAGTTATGACATGAGAAACATTGGCCATTAAAGAAATTCTTGCGACTCTCAAATCTACTGACTAGGTGATTATAGTTTCCATTGACATTCATTCTTGAGGAAAACTGAGAATGATTTACCTGTGGTTGGTTGTAGCTTCTATTCATCCTTGACATAGATTGACCCCAATTTACCTACTGATCCACTTTATGCCTTTACTGATGATTTTCAACCTGTTCACTTCTCCTTGTTGCATCAAGTTAACTTTTGAAGGTGGATGGATTATGTGCTTGAGATGCTTCTTCAGTATATCCAAGACTTGTCTTAATTATAGGAGAATTCTTCACTTTGATAATCTCATCTAAAGTTTCAGATCCTTTAGCAAATCTAAGATTAAGAGCTTTTGTTCTCTCAATATCTTTTCTAATTCCCCCAATTTCACATTCCAACTTTTCATTGTGTTTTTCCCTTTCAGCAAGTTGCAATGTCAGAGTATCTATAATCATACTCTTTTCTTCTAAATAGATTTCAAGTTTAGAAATTTCTTCATAGATACTATCTTCATCTATAGCATTCAAGAAATCATCGTCTTTGAAAGCCATCAAAAGTCTATAATCATTACCATGTTCATCTTCATCACTATTTAAAAAATCATCGATGTCTTCATGTGTATAATAGCTCTTCTTACTTACATTTTGTTTTCTATTCCATTTAACCAGTTCCTTACCTTTATCAAGCTTATCTTTATGAGGACATTTGGCTACATAGTGACCGACTCTTCCACAGGCAAAGCATTTGAAAGGTAGCTTACCTTTGAATCTTCCAAAACCTCGTTGAAGGATCTCGACAAAGTTTGATTCTTCCCCTCCTTCTGACATATGTCCTAACTCATTGTATTCTCCTTTTCCTGAAGCTTTGAATGTGACTTCTCTCATGTCTGATGGACTCCCTTTTCTCATTTCAAAAGAACTTAGGATTTTGTGCAGCTGTGACATAGTAATACTCTGAAGATCCTGCTTTTCTTTTATGGCAGAAACTTTTGATTCAAACTTAGAAGACAAAGACCTTAGAACCTTTTCAACTAATGTAACTTCTTTTATCTCTTCACCCAAGTTTTTCATGCGATTAAAAATCTCATCTATACATAATAAATAATTAGCCACACTTACATCATTGTGCATTCTGATAGTTTCATATTGAATTTTGAGAGATTGTAGTTCTGCACATTTTACCTAATCGTTTCCTTCATAGCTTAGAATGATCTCATCCCATATTTCTTTGGCAGTTTTGAGTTGCATAGCCTTGACGAATTCTGATTATGATAGACTCCCCAATAGAGTATTGATAGCCTTTGCATTTGTTTCACACTACTTTTTACCAGTCGTATCTGTAGGAGTTGTTGATGGAAATGTGTATCATCCTTTCACGATATCCCAAACTTTTGTACCAAGAGATTGAATATAGGTTGTGGTTCGTACCTTCCAATAGACGAAGTTGCTCCCATCAAAGATTGGTGGCCTGATGGATGCCTCTTTTTCTTAGTTGTTCATGATGATAGATCTTTCTTCAAGCAATCAAGCTTCTTCTGAATGACGTGCTCTGATACCAACTGTTGGAAATAATACTAAGAGGGTGGGGTGAATTATTATTAGCAATTTAACAATTTTTCATTTCCATAAAAAAATTGATATACACTACTTCTGTTAATTTAACTTGCGTATATACGCAACTGTGTTTAGAGAAAATTGTGTATATCTTGCATACTTCTAATTTAGTTAGCTGATCTTAGTCTATGTATCAGAACCATAAAATAGTAATCAAGTGCAGTAAACAATACAAGCAATCACACACATGAACACAAGATATAAGGTGGAAACCCAACGTAGGTGAAAAACACCTACTGCAATTCATCTCTATCTTATTTTAATAAGAAACTTCTTTTTACAATATTTCTGTAATGGTGCTGTCTTATACTAGTATGCAGACTTCTACCTACAGAAGGCTACAAATTTCTCTCATTCTCTAACTTCTCCTTGAAGGGAGCTACAACCCTCTTAGCTCTTGTACTAGCTAATGTACTAGTACGTAGGTGCTGACCTATAGAAAGCTACAACCTTCTCTTTTCTTCCAGGGAGCACGTTTCATAAATTTTCAGATTGGATCCATCAATAACATCAATCAAACATCAAATATATCTTCATCAACCAATCTCATTTACACCAACAAAAAAAAAAACTGAATCAAACAATCACTTCTCTGAATGTTGTAACCAAAATATAGTAAGAGTAACCAGAAACCAATCCTGAACCCAGAACACTGCAGCAGTAAACAGAAGTAGCTAAAACATATTTTATGAGACGTGCGTTACTTCAATATGTAGAACCTACGTGTAGACGCTTCTATATTAAGGAAAACATGTGCATAGGTTGTTTTGAATTACCGAACCAGTGTGTATACACGCCTTTGCTATGCCGAACATACGTATAGATCTGTAAAAGATATTTTACCCTTTTCAACTATTCAAACATCAGTTATACCCAGATCATCATATTTACAGATCAAGACATGCACCAAATATAAAATATCAAAATCACACAAAGATACTTCTCTTCAAGCCTTAAGATCTTAACCCATCAATAGAGCTTATCCTTCTTCTAGTGCTCACGTTCCTCCTTGATTCAGATCCAGCTATGCACCATAACCCAATGACTAGTATCCTAGATCTTGCTCCGCATAAGATATTCAATCCTTGAGTACCTTTGCCTAATGATCTCCTTCTCCTTTTATAGTCTTAGGCCTTACTCAATACCATGGTCCAAAACCACTTATAATCAATACCTGGCTCCAAATACTTGGGTTCAACACTTCGGACAAGATACCATGGTCCAAAACCATCAGTCCAAATACCAAGGACCAAAAACCAAGTTTTTGAAATTGTACGTGCTTTTCTGTGCATGTATATCCATACGTGCCTTTGGTCTATGAATCCACATGTATACGCAGCTTGGTCAACAGGAACCTGCGTATACCTCATTTTCCTTTATTCTGAGAGCCTGTAAGCCTGAGCTGTCATCTGAGTGATTTGTACAGTGAGCTGACATTAAGTACAACACCTGTGCCATAGTGCTAAGCTTGTGTCATAATGCCAACACTAAATCCATCCACAACTTTTAAAGAAGTTACATAAGAAAATTTTTACATAATTTTTTTTCTCTTATTTGCTTTCTTTCAAAACCTAGACTATGAAAAGCAAACTAAGCCAATGAGCCAATCTTAGTTATCATACCAAAAATATAGGGAAATACATGGCAACTTCTATCAATCTCCACCTTGACAACAATTTACGTGATATATCATGCTTGAAATTTTAATCACCTTCCTTGCAATTCAAAAGAAGATAGGCAATATTTTAGTTTCTCTCACAAAACTCCTTTTGTGAACATGTCACTACAATGTTACTTTTTATGGACTTTTTCGAGAGCCACCACTCCACTTTCATCAATAACATGTTTTGCAAAATGATATTTAACACGTATATGTTTTGTCTTACTATGATAAATTTGATTCCTTGCCAAATGTATAACACTTTGACTACAAAATACTCTCACCTTGTTATGCATCCTTCCAAACTTGCTTATCAAACCTTTTAACCAAATTGTCTCTTTGCAAGGATGTGAAAAAACTATGTATTGTGCTTGAATATTGGATAAAGCAACTACATTCATAAGCTTTGACATCCAGCTAACAGCTCCACCAGAAAGAGTAAAAACATATCTTATCCAAATCACCTGCAAAATCTGAATCAACATAACCATGGACTTAATCACTACTACCATTAATAATTATTTGTGCCTATATGATACTAAAGCACCCATTTCACAGTTTCCCAATGCTCTTTACGTGGATATTCCATGTATCTACTCACAACACTAATTTCATGTGAAATATCTCGCCTTGTACTAACCATCACATACATTAAACATCCTACTGCATTACCACATGGTACACGAGACATATACTACTTTTTGTTCATCATTACTAGGATACAAACCTGAAGAAATCTTGAAATGCGCAGCAAAAGGGATTTGAACATGTTTCACATTATTCATACCAAATATCACAAGTATTTTCTCCACATAATTTTGTTATGTAGCCACAACAATTTTTCATGTCTCTACATATCTCCATGCCAAAGATTTTTTTTTGCTCCAAGATCCTTCATCTTTAAAGTCCTAACCAACTGAGCCTTTAACCTATTCATCTCAACCATGATTTTTCTTTCTATAAAGATATCATCAACATATATCACCAAAATAATCAATATGCCATTTTCCAACATTTGGAAGTAAGCACAATGATCATACTCACTTCTCATAAAATTGTAGCTCATCATGAAGGAATTAGACTTCTTGTAGCATTGTCTTGTAGACTACTTTAGGCCATACAATGACTTCTTGAGTATGAAAACAAACCTCTTACTACAATTTTGAACATACGATTTTGATTATTCCATATATATCCTCATGCAAATCTCCATTTAAGGATGGTGTTTTAACATCTAGTTTCTCTAACTCTAGATTAAGTAATGCAACTAATGCTAACACAACTCTAGTTGAAACAATCTTAACAACTCGTGAAAAACTCTCATGGAAATCGATGCCTTCCTTTTGAGAATATCCTTTTGAAATTAGTCTTGCTTTGTACTTCTGAATAATATCATTAACTCCTTCAATTTGTAAACCCACTTGCAACCGACAACTTTCATATTCTTAGGAAGCTCAACTAGATCCCATGTCTTATTTCTTTGTAATCCATCCTTTTCCTCTTTCATTTGTACTTTCCATTTATCTCCATGAGATATTTCCATTTCTTCCTAATAACAACTATGTTCTCCATCATTGAGAATTAAAGCAACAGATGTAGAAAAATCATCATACCTTATAGGAAAGGATATGATCCGTGTAGACCTTCTTAGAATTTTCTATGGTATTTCCTCACTTTCAAGAGAAATGTATGTATCACCATTTTCTTTTGTAAGAGTTTCATCTGAAAAGAGATCTAAGACAATTATTAATGTATTACGCACTCATGTGCATGGACATGCACATGTTACTTTGTGCAATGGATCGATAAGATAGCGAAATACATAGACCATGAAGTAGTTAAGGAACATAATAGACAACACACATAAACACAATAGTTTAATAAGGAGTTCACCCAACGCTCCTCGCCTACGTCTCCTGGTCCAGCCTTCAGTGGTGACTTCTCTACTATGTCTTCAAAAACAGAGTTTTACAACAGCATGAGCTCAATTTGAGTCTTAATACATAACGTATACAACAGCAAGAGTTTTTCTTGAACCCCTCAAGCCTCTATGAGTACACAAACTCTCTCCATCACTCTCTGTCTTTGTCTCCTCTCTGTCTCAACACTGCCTGCACTACTGCTTGCCTCTGTCTGATGTGTTCTGTGGATTTAAAACCAATTTGTGTTGTTTGTGGCTTCCTAACTTCTAGCTACTCAGATCCCCCTTTGAGCGTTACCAATCATTGCTAAACACATTCAGGGATGGTGGCCACCTGTTCTACAATGGAATGGGTCATCGGGCCTTTGAAATTCCAAAAATGGTTGTTTTCTACTTACACAACAAAATGCTACAAAAAACCAGAAAATCTGCCAAATCATTGTTCATCGGATTTGAAATATTATAGATCCACCTTATAACTCCTATCGGGTCTGCTTGTATGCCGACATCGCATCTCCACTATTGATTTGGGAGATTGAGATCCAATGGCTAGCGTTCATTTTGGGTGGCCCTTTCGTATGGGGGTTAACCGCCCGATGAGGGTGGTTTTCTCTCTCCTTAGCTTGGACATGTGGCAGCCAGCATACGAGCTTGGGTGGAGCTCGCCACAAACCACCTATTGCCTTTTTTCCTCCCGAAATCCTACCTATTTTGTGATTTCCCTTTTATTTTAAAAATATACATTAAACATGAAATCCCATTCATAATGGACTTGAAATACTATTCAACAACATCAATATTGGGTGCCTTTCCTTTGTAATCCATTCATTTGGCGGAAATGCAAAATAAAAAGGAAATTGTGGCTTTCCATATTTCAAAATATATATAATATCGTTGATAGCCTTGTCGGGTCTAGCTTATCGCATTGCATATATGTACATGGTCGTGCACCTTATGTAGCTCTGATGCCATTGGTAAGTGCTCCCATGTGTTTCTCTGACTTAATATCATGAGTCAACCTGGGCCGTCGATCTATGTGCTTGATCGACGACCCCTGTTTATCGTGCTAATCATTGTTGCATTGTTTTAAGTGGTAGTCTCTGATAGCCTCCCGATGGCCTCCACCGATTGCAATTGGCCGATCAAATCTAGACCATTGATCAGCCAAATCGGATGGCTTTGATGAAAAGTTATTGTAAACCTCCAATAAGCATGTTTTCATTATTTTCTCTATGTTTTTGCCTCTCGATAGTGTTATTCGTCTTTTTACAAAATTCTTCTTTTTCCATAGTTTTGAATACTTGAAGACTTATAGGGTTTTCTAGGATCTAGTTGGATCACGCCTTCCCACCGAAAAGACTTTTGGACCACCAAAAGTTGGTTTTTAAGCATCAATCAAGTGAGGATACAACTTCCTCTCTTGCCCAATCTCTATCCATTTTGCACTGATTTGTTTTGAACCTTTGAGTTTGATTCTAAGGTACTCAACATCCCCTCTGTGCGTAGTTCTCACCTTCCTTTCCAGAACTATATCTTCCTGCAACTCGTTGAGATATTCAGGCAACAAATCATCAATAGAAGGCAACTGACTTTTCTCTTTGAGATCTTCAATCAATGAAGTTTCAAATAGTCTCAAGTTTTGTGCATTAACTCCTGAATAAATGTGCAGGTAAGATGGAAAATCAAGGTGAAAATCATTCTCACTAATTTTCTCAAGTATCTCGAAAGGCCCGTACCTTATTGGCTTCAACTTCTTTCCTTCACTTTGCATTATGTCTTTCCTGACGTATAGCCAAAATTGATCACCAACTTGGAAGCTATGTTCAATTTGATGCTTATCATGCCTTGCCTTATACTTGGCTTGGCTCTTTTCTAGTTGTTCTTGCACTGCCCGGTGAATTTCTTGTATCTGTTCAATGAACTTAGTTGCTTTGTCCACATCACTGTGTCCATCAACTATTATGTCTTTACTAAAGACAAAATTCAAGGGAGACGTTGGTATAAAACCAAAACAAGTCTCAAAAGGATATCTTTGTGTAGAAGAATGTTTAGCACTATTGTAAGAATGTTGCACATAACATAAATGTTCATCCTAAAGCTTGGGATGCTTGTTGCAATAACCTCTGAGCAACTGGATCATTTTCTTGTTGACCACCTCTATTTCACCATCTGTTTGTGGATGAAAATTTGTGCTCTTCTTCAGTCTGGTGTCCATCATTTCCCACAAACTTGACCAAAACTTCCCAAAAAATCGAGAATTTCGAACAGATACAATGGAAGTGGGTAATACAAAATGAACCCATACAAGATGAAAGAACAATTTTTCTATTTTTTTAGTTGTAATTTTCTTGTTACAAGGTAAAAATACACATTTTGCTAAACCTGTCTACAATAACATATAAATAGTCATGATCGTTTCTATATTTTGGCAGTCCCCCAACAAAGTCCATGGAAACACCTTCCCAAGGATGAGAAGGAAATGGAAGTGGAGTATACAAGCCTACTTTTCTATTGTTGGGCTTGCTTTTAGCACACATGGTACACCCTTTAATATATCTAGAAATTATTTCATGCATTCTTTGCTAATAGCAGAATCTTTGCAACTATGCAACTCTTTTACTCACACAAAAATGACCTGATATTAGAGAAGTGTGTGCTTCTCAGATTATGTTAACTCTTTCAGTTTGAGGAATGCATAACTTTCCCAAATGATAAAAGAGTTGGTCCTTAACATAATAATCCAATTCTTCTACTTGTTTGCCATGACTTAAAGTTGCATATACATCTTTAAAATCTACATCTTGAGTATATTGTTCAATGTAGATTTCATGCAATATTGAGTTATGCTTAAGTATAGTAGATGCACTTATGATTGGTTTGGGTAACATATCTACCACTTTATTGTGTATTCCTTTCTTATATCTTATGACAAGATGAAACTGTTGTAGAAATCCCATCCACCTATAGTGTCTTGATTGCTGCAATTTAGTTTGTGAGTGCAAATATTGAAGTGGTTGATGATCAGTATGTATAACTGTTTCTTTTCCCAATAGGTAATGTTTCCACTTTTTCACACTCTGTAGTAATAGATACAACTCTTTATCATATGTGGGATAATTAACTACTGCAGAATTAAATTTCTCAGAATGATAACATATGGGTTTACCATGTTGCATAAACACTGCTCCCATGGCATAGTCACTGGCATCTGTTTCAATCTCAAATGGTCTTTGAATATCTAGAAATGCTAGTATTGGTGTTGTATTAATTTTTTCTTTCAAGGCGTCGAAGAATTTTTGCTATTTGCCTCCCCACTGAAACACCTTGTTCAATCCTGTCAAAGCATGTAAGGGAGGTGAAATCAATGAAAAGTTAGCAATAAACTTTCTCCAATAATGTGCTACCCCTAGGAAGCTCCTAACATTTATAGCAGATTTGGGTTTAGGCCAGTTCACAACGACTTCAACCTTAGAGGGATCTATCTTCAATTCATCACCCCCTACAATATGACCCAAATAATTTAAATATGTTTTTCCAAATTCACATTTCGATAACTTCACATAGAGATATTCGTTTTTCAAAACATCTAGAGTTTTCTTTACATGCTTCAAATATTCTACCCATCTTTTATTGAAAACAAGAATGTCATCTAAATAGGCATTTAAAAAATCATCAATAAAAGGCCTGACTACATCATTCATTACTCTCATGAAAGTGGCAGGAGCATTAGTTAAGCGAAAAGGCATAACTAGCCATTCATACAACCCTTTCTTTGTTTTGAAAGTAGTCTTCCATGCATCTTGTTCCGCTACTCTAAATTGATTTTAGCCACTATGCAAGTCTAACTTGGAAAATTAAACAACTTCTTTAAGCCAATTTAATAGATCATCAATGCGAGGAAGAGGATAACGATTCTTGATCATTATTTTATTCAGTGATCTATAATCAATGCACATCGTCCACAAACCATCTTTATTTCTCACCAACACGATTGGAGATCTGCATGGTTATGTGCTTGGCCTTATGAACCTTTTTTTGAGTAGCTCCTGTACTTGCTTCTTGATCTTTGAATTCTCCAAAGTGGATAACCTGTACATTCCGATGTTAGGCAATGGAGCATCTTGCTGCAAATGAATATCATGTACAATTTCCCTTTTGGGTGGCAGACCTTTAGGTTCTTGAAATAAGATGTTATATTCTAAAACAAGTTTTTCTAAATTAGCTTTCTATTTAGCATCACAGCCCTCAAACACATTGCTTTTATCATTGGTCTTTTTATTTACAACCATTCGTAAAAATTGCTTTCATGAAATTACAATTCTTTTCATCTGCCCTGAGTTAATAAGAGTGAATTTTTTTTTGAGCTCATGAGCTCTTACAATATATTATATTCCATCTTTTGTGAGTTGATACTTATTCTCAGCTCTATAGAAAATGGCTTTTCTATTGTACAAGTAAGGACTTCCTAGAACAATACCACATATACCTAAGGGAACTACATCTAACTCAACCTCATCTACAAATGTTGACCCAAAAGCAAACCTAAGTTTACATTGTCTAGTCATTTGTAGCTTGGTTTTATCACATACCTAACCTAATGGATATGGCTTCTTGTGAAGTGTGGTTAGTAGTTCCAACTTCTTTACATTTTCTTCAGAAATCAAGTTTACTTGTGAACCATTATCAAATAAAGTATCAATATTTTGATGCTTGGAAATAACTCTAATATGAAAAAGCCCGTGTTTTTTACTCTCATTTTCTTCATTATCAATAGTTTTTGTAGAATTACTAGTACATGCTTCAGAATTTTTACCTTTTATACCTGTAGCTATGACTGTCGTTTCATCACTTGAGTCTGACCCCAAATCTTTCTCAATAGTATCAATATTCTTCTTCTTCTTGCAATCGAACTTCTTGGGTTTTAGCTCTGGATGCAAAGACCAACAATGTGCATCATCCTATCCACCCTTCTTGTAGTGAGTGCATTAAGGTTTGTCTTTTTGTACAACATTTGTCTTCGTTTCTTTCCATTTATGCTTTCTCTTTTCCTTTTTCTTGCTTGCAGTGGGTTTTGATGATCCCCCAATCTCTGGGTTCACATTCTTGCCTCTAGCCTCTAGTTGGGTAGCCTGGACTTATACCACATCTATGCTAGTAGGGATAAACATGAGAATGGTGTGCCTTAAATAGCTATGCATACCACCTATATACTTCAGCAAAGTTTTAGGTGAGTCTAAAGAAATTCCTAGAATAACAACTCTTTTTCTAAATTCCTGGGTATAGCTTTGTAGACTTATCTCATTTAATTGGTGAAGAGTTTGCCAACTCATCATGGCTTGTTGCATATAATCTAGTGGATAGAACTATTTTTGAATGACATAAACAAATTCACCTGAAGCAAAAGGAATTTTATGATGCTTCTTCAAATCAGCTTGTGTCCTGCCTTCCCACCACACTAGGGTAGTTCTTCCAAGGTGAAGGCTGACCAGCTGAATATTTTCCCTTTATGAATCGATGTTCTACGTCTTGTAATATACATCAATCTATCTAATATAGTTATCTAGTTTTTCTGCATTTAATTCTCCATCATCTATTGGCAAATCAAATTTTACATCTAATTTAATCGAAGTGCTAGAAGGAGGTGTTGATAGAGACGACCCTTTGCCTTCTGAATGGCCATCTAGAGGAGGTTCCTCCATTCCTTTGTCTTGTTTAGAGGTTAAAGTATCTTCAGCTCGACCTTTTCTTAAATTCTCGATACATCTATTCTACCATGGCTCTCATGGTTATGAAAATGTCCATGAACTGAGAGTCTGATTCCAAGGGAGTTTCTTCTACCATTTTCCTCCTAGGATAGACTCTTACTATTTCTAGTTTAGCTTCAACTAGTTCTCCTTCTCCCGATTTGAGCTTTGACCTAGTTAGCATTCAACAATCCAACACATGTTAAGTAACTTGACTCGGGATAGAGTTAGAGGCTAAACAGTGATGGTTTTGGGGCACATGGTATTGTGCACCCATCATATTCTGGCCGTGGTATTATATGTAATGGAGCCTATAAAAGGCTAGAAGGACTTCATTGTAATGCAAGGCCTGGAGGTGAGGGGTGAAGGCTCACTTGGCCAGATTGGCTAGGGTTTTGGCCAAGGATAATGAAATTTCATTATGATCGGGTTTTCCCAAATAAACATTTGTGTTTATGTGTTTATGGTTGTTGTTGGTTATTTTTTATATATATTCCTCTTAGTAATTATTTATGTTCCTGGGTAAATTTCCTAACAATTGGTATTAGAGCCAAAGGTTGTGTATTGGCTTCAGAAAAATGCTTTTGTTGCAAAAGGTTATTTAGCCTGGTAGAAACAGAAAGGATTGATGCATAGTGTGTTCAAAAATCTAATCTAAATGCAACGAAAATAGGGTTCTACAAAGGTAGATAGATGAAGGTGAGGAAGCTTCAATCTGTAGCGGCCATGAAAGAGTTGTTGCAAGCGAAGAGACCAGAGGCAAGGAAGCTGCAATCTGCAGTGGCCATGAAAGAGTTGTTGCAAGCGAAGAGACCGGAGGTAGAGGATCAGGAGGACGAGGATAAATTATTGTTTTGGGATCCTTCGGCAGCAATAGAGAGAGCTCAGAGCATATCTGTGTCTCGGTGAGGTCGTAAGCGAGAAAGGTCAAGTGGCATTGAAGAGAATTTTGATGCCATGGATATAGACCAACCAAACAAGAAGCATCACATGTTATCACGCTTCAGATCCAGATCAAGGCCTCCTAGTGAATTCACCCCAAGCGAGGGTTTCAAGGATTCATCTCAGAATTTAAAGGCAGTTAAACTTGGCAAGAATTCAACAATGAAACAAAACAAGGATGCCCGCAATTGAGAGAAGATGGGTCAAAATAGCAGCGGCAATCAAAAAAAAAAATTAATGAAGTCAAAATTACTGCATGTAAATGGGCATACTACTATAAGACCTGGTAAGGCATGTGTACCCTTGGGTAATCACCAATAGAGTCTGGGTTAGACCTAGGTGATAAGGGCGATGTCGGGTTAACAATACCCCGGGTAAAAACCTTGAGGGAGGTAAGAGCTAGAGTGAGCGGGATTGTCTCACTTGGCAAGTTTGGCTGGAGTTAGTTAAGGAACCCCAAGTCAAGTTTAAGGGGGGAATTGTTAAGTAAACTTGACTTGGGATAGAGTCAAAGGAGGTTAAACAGTGATGGTTTTAGGGCACAAGGTATTGTGCACCCATGGTATTCTGCCCGTGGTATTATATGTAATGGAGCCTATAAAAGGCTATAAGGACTTCGTTATAATGCAAGGCCTGGAGGTGAGGGGTGAAGGCTCACTTGACCGGATTGGACAGGGTTTTGGCCAAGGATAATGAGATTTCATTCTGATCGGGTTTTCCCAGATAAACATGTTTGTTTATGTGTTTATGGTTGCTACTGGTTATTTCTTATATATATTCCTCTTAGTAATTATTTATGTTCCTTGATAAATTTGTAGCCTCTGTAGCAGCAACATACTCTGCTTCTGTTGTTGAAAGTGCAACAACACTTTGGATTTTTGAAACCCAACTGATAGTCGTTCCTCCAACAGTAAATACATATCCTGTAGTGCTCCTCCTGTTATCTCTGTCACCTGCCATATTTGCATCAACATATCCCTGTAAGGAAATGTTTGAACCACCAAGGCATAATGCTTGATTTGTGGTACCTTTCAAATATCTGAGAATCCATTTCACTACCATCCAATGTTCCTTTCCTAGATTGTTCATGTACCTGCTTACAACTCCCACTGCATGTGCAATATCAGGCCTTGTGCAAACCATTGCATACATTAAGCTCCCAACTGCTGATGCATATGGAACTTTAGACATATAATCCATGTCTTCTTGGGTCTTTGGGCACATTTCCTTACTAAGTTTGAAATGGCTAGAAAAAGGTGTACTAACTGGTTTTCCATTGTGCATGTTAAATCTTTTCAACACCTTTTGTATGTACTCATTCTGAGACAATGTTAATTTACAATTTTTCCTATCTCTAGTTATTCTCATACCAAGGATTTGTTTTGCAGCTCCCAAATCCTTCATTACAAATGAATTTGCCAAATTTCTTTTGAGCACATTTATTTCCTGCATGTTAGACCCTGCAACAAGAATGTCAACTACATACAATAATAATATAATATAGTTTCCATCATTTTGTTTTTTTAGATAAACACAGTGAACAGAGTGACATCTAGTATAACCTTGTTCAGACATAAACTTGTCAAGTTTTAGCTACCACTGCCTTGGAGCCTGTTTTAAGCCATACAAGCTCTTCTTCAACTTGCACACTAGTTTCTCCTTCCCTTTCACTTCATATCCTTGTGGCTACTGCATATATATCTCTTCCTTGAAATCCCCATGGAGAAAGGATGTTTTTACATCTAACTGCTCAAGATGCAAATCTTCAACTGCTACTAGACTTAAAATAGTTATGATTGAACTCATTTTAACAACAGTAGAAAATATTTCATCAAAATCAATACCTTTCTTCTGTGCAAACCTCTTCACCACAATTCTAGCTTTGTACTTCTGTTTTCCCCCATCTTCTTCCTTCAGCCTGTAAACCCATTTATTCTTCAATGTAGTTTTTTTTTTTTTTTTTTTTTTTTTTTTTTTTTTTTTTGTAGGAAACCTAACTAAGTCCCAAGTTTGGTTATGCATTAAGGAGTCCATCTTGTCTTCCATGGCTACCTCCCACTTCTTCTTGCTTTCAACCTACATCGCTTCTTCATAACATTCGGGTTCACCAGAATTAGTCAAAAATAAATAATATAATGAAGGAGAGTATCATTCAGGGGGTTTACTTATCCTGGTAGATCTCACTTTCAGGTGTTTGGGGTGCCTGTTGCTATTGTGGTGGTTGCTGTTGTTGTGGTTGTTGATTATTATTATTTTCAGGAACCTTTACTTTTTCAGTGATTTCATCAAGAACTGCATATTCCTTGTTTTCTTTTTCCTGTTTCTTTTTCTGCAACTAATTCTTATACAAGACCTTTTCATTGAATATTGCATCTCGGCTCCTAATTATTTTGTGATTTTCGTAATCATACAAGTGATAACCAAAATCATTAACACCATTTCCAATAAAGGTACATTTCTTTGACTTTGCCTCAAGCTTTGTTCTATTTTCTTTATCAATATGGACAATGGCCTCACAACCAAAAGGATTTAAAAAAGAGTAGTTTACCTTTTTACCTGTCCATGCTTCCTCTGGAACACCACCATCTAAGGAACTTGAAGGCCCTTTGTTTATTAGATAAACAATAGTATCTACAACATCTGCCTAAAACTGTAAAGGCAATCCTCCATGCAATCTCATGCACCTTGCACACTCCATGATTGTTCTGTTCATCCTTTCTGACACACCATTTTCTTGTGGTGTTCTTGGAACTATCTTCTCTTTACGAATTCCATGCTCTGAACAATACCTATCAAACTCTTTGCTACAATATTCACCTCCATTTTCTGATCTAAGACACTTCAATTTCTTTCCTGTCTTAATCTCAACCAAAACTTTCCATTTCTTAAAAGTATCAAATACATCAAATTTATTCTTAATACAATAAATCTAAGTTTTTCTAGTTGCATCATCAATAAAAGTAACATAATAACGAGAGCCACCGAGAGATGATACCTGAGTAGGTCCCCATACATCTGTATGCATAAGCTCTAATTTTTCGCTCCTCTTTTCTTTTCCAACTCTGAGAAATATGACTCTCTTCTGTTTTCCATAAATGCAATTCTCACAGAAGTCCAAATCAACATTCTT
>APFE031451269.1:0-31749 GCA_000404065.3 Pinus taeda
AGATTTGGATTCATCCTTCTCTGAGGTTGTCTGATTGGTCTACTATTTTCCTCGATATAGATGTGATGAATGCAAGTCTTAGGGTCAATCCATTTCATATCAGTAGACTCCGATGCAAATGCAGTAGAATGTTGTCATAAGATTTTGGTTAGTTCTTCATGTTGTGACTTTTCCAAATTTTTGTTGATATTCAATGTTTTACCTAGAAAATCTCAATGGTGGAACTACCAAACTCTTCCATAGAGTAGAGAGACATTTGTCTTGATGATAAATACTCAATGTCAGAATCTAACTGAAATTGTGTGTGGTCATATTCTGAAGATGTTTCAAAGTTTTCTAATGTGTTCAGAATTTGATTATGTTCACTGATTTCAGAAATGGTAAAGAAAAGTTGTATAGTGTCCTCATCATTGACCCATTCATTGTCTCCTACTTCTGTAATTTCTTTTGCTGGAGGATACAAATTGAATTTCTTTGTCTAATTACCATCAGAAATGTACATATCCCCAGATCTACAACTAATGAAAGCATCAGCTGTGGCTAGCCAAAGTCTTCCTAAGATAAGTGGGTGCCCTCCTAGATTACTCTTGGGAGTCAAAACCATGAAATCTACTGGATATTCCCAAGAATCTAAGGAGACTGAAATATCTTCTAATACACTGTCTGGTTTGATTATTGATCTATCTGCAAGATGTAGTAAAGTGGGTGTAAAAAGAAGATTAGGAAGTTTAAGCTATTCCATAGTTTGTCTACTCATAATGTTGATAGCAGCTCCTAAGTCAATCAATGTGTTTGGAATTTCTATCCCATTTATATGCGTCTTGACAATTGGACTACCTAGATCTACATACTTTTGCATGGTAATTTTTCCCATCATGATATCTGCAATTTTTCCTACCAGGTGGATTCTTCTTGTATCTCTTGGTTTCCTTCCTAGTCTTTTGAGACTCAAATCCTTTATTGTTTTTTCTAGAATAGTAATCTCTCTAATGGCTTGTAGCAAGGGGATCTTGATACAGACATTCTTTAATTCATCTAAAAAATCATAGTCAGGTAACAAGATCTGTTTTTCCACCCCTTTATCAATTTGTAATCTTTCAGGGAAAGGAGGTGTAGATGAAGATGCAGGTTCCTCAACTATAGGAGTTGTGGGGGTTGAATTTTCTTTCTCTTTCTGAGTGTTTGAGTTTTGAAGAGATGCTTCCTCAGAACCCTTATTGACTTTAAGAGAGTCCTCCTTAGAGGTATCTTGCTCTTGGACATCTATAGAAAGTTTTTCTAAAACTCTACTAGACCTGAGTTGTACATCATTAAGAGGAACAATCATATAGGTAGGAAATTGTTGTCCTTCTATCATATAAGTATTCTGAGGATTTTAATTGTTAGAATTCGGCAATGGTTGAGTGGGCAGTTGATTTGCCTTTTGTTGAAATGGAAGCATGAGTTGAGGATTTATATTTTGTTGAGAAGGTTGTTGTTGTGGAAATGGTAATGAAAGTTGATTTGGAAGTTGTGGAGTTTGTTGATTTTGAAAATATGGAGGATATTGATAAAATTGAGCAAATCTCCCATAAGGATTTTGCATCCCTTGTGCCCATGATTCATATGGATTTTGAGATTGGGGCCAAGGTTTTTGCCAAGAATTCCAATTTGGCGGGGGTTGAAAATTCATAGGGTTGTTAAACCCTTGATTTTGTTGCCCCTGCCAAGGTATTTTTGAAACAAAACTGAGAGATTCTACTAAATTTGGATCTTCTTGAAAGACAGCTTTGAGCCCAGGAATTGAAGGACAATCCTTGGTCTCATGATTCTCTGAGCAAATCATACATGTTTCTACAACTTTTGCATCCAAGGCGCATTCCCTTAGAGCATGTTTCTTCCTACATTTTGGACAAAAGATGGCCAAAGCATCAGCTTATGTTTTCTACTTGTTTTGAATTTTAAGGGTGTCTAGCTGTTCACTAAGACTCCCTAGGATATTAGTTTTGAATTCAACAAACATACTGCCAATTTCTGCCCTACTTACCGATCCAGTTGCAGATTTGTTTGCTCCAATAAGAGAAGGATCTCTAGGCCCTTTTCCCGTTTTAGATTTTCCCCTCGAGAGATGGACACATAGTTCTGTTATGTCGCGAAGAAGAAGTTGAGAATGTCTCCCTTCCCCATCATGTTTAAAATATATATCCATTCATCACTAATGACTTTCAATAAAAGGGCTTTCAAAGTTTCCTCATCTAAGTTACTCATTTTTGCTCTCTTTAAATTGTATTGAAATCTTTCAACTAAATCCTCCAAGTTTTCATCTTCTTTTTCATCATTTTAAATACCTCATCCTTGTGATTGGTGGGCATACAATAACCCAGGTATCTATCCAAAAATGTTTGTTTCATATCATTCCAAGTCCTAATAGATTGGGTGACTAATCCCATGAACCATTTCAAAGCGGCTCCCTGAAATGTTGAAGGAAAAAGTTTGAGTTTTTGAGAGTCTTCCATATAGTCATAGGTTCGGCACACGACTTCAAACTTAAACAGAAATGTTTCAGGATCCTCACTTTTCAATTCATAAAAGTTGGGGAGGACAGATGGTGAGATGTCTTTCATCGTTGTGTGAGTTTCCTCATCAACTATAGGGAATCCAAACGAGTTTTCTTCCATTATTACCTCCACCTCCACCATTGTTACCTCCATTATTTCCTCCTCCTCTACCTCTACCCCCAAATCCATTTACTACTTCCTCCGTCATGTTAGTTTCCTCAGAGTCTTCTGGTTCTTCTATCAAGGGTGGATGAGAGAGAGTTTCTTCCTTCTCTTCTTCGGGTGATTCTACCTCTTTGATTACAATATGTTCTCTTGTAGAAGTGAACAAAGAGTCTTCTCCTAGATGAGATTGGGTAGGTAATGTGGGAGAATCCTCTAATTCAGCTACTGCTCCTTGAATTCCAGGAATCTTAAGGCTAGGAGTAGATGGTGGTGAATCTTGTCTAAGCCTTGAAGAAGCTGGAGTTGTGAAAATCGAACTCTTGGCCCTAGCTATAAACCTTCCCCTAGAATATCTTGCTCTATGCATGTCATTTTTTTTTATATTTTTCTTTTCAAGTCGAGCTAATAATTCTCTTTCTAGATCTTCCAGATCACACCAAGTGCAAGAAGAGAGGATACTCAAGAAATTATTGAACCAATAACTCTCTTTTCTGATCCTCCAGATCACACTAGGTGTAAGAGGAGAGCATACTTCGAGAAGTTATCAATTTTCCCTTCTTTGGTTTTTTTTTTATGTAAGAGATTGGCTACCTAGTTACACTTCCCCAGCAACAACGCTAAAATGTTTGGTCAATTTAGTGTGTCCTAAATTGCTACATTAATTATCAATCCGAGATTCGTAAGCTGACAAAGTGTGGTGCACTATATGTGCAAGATAACCTATTTCTTACTTTTGTCGTTTTTTATTTTTATTTTGTTTTGGGGGTTTTTATCTTTGTTTGTCTCCTAATGTGAAAGAAAACTCTAGAAGGCAAGTATGGATATAGATTTTAAGGCAATTCTATCCTTTATAGTGATTTCCAGATCTTAACGCTTCAGAGGGTCCTAGAACATACTAATGATGAACAAAAATGAAGATGTGCTGCTACTTAAGTCAAACAAGAAATAAACTAGTGTTGCTACTTAAGTCAAACAAGAAATGAACTATGGATCATGAAACCATTATCATTGCTACTGTCTAAATACAAAAATGAGTTAAGCTATTGCACACAAACAAATCAAAAATTGCAATCTAATAAAACTAAAATCAAATCGCATCACTTCATAGTCTAACCCCTCGCTAGGTAGTCTAAGTTATGGCTTTCGGAGGTAATCATCAAAAACTTGAGCAATTTGATATCTAATTGCAGAAAAGTAAAACTAAAATCAAATCACATCAATTCATAGTCTGACCCCTCGCCATGTAGTCTAAGTTATGGCTTTCGGAGGTAATCATCAACAACTTGAGCAATATGATATCTAATTGCAGAAAAGTAAAACTAAAATCAAATCACATCAATTCATAGTCTGACCCATCACCAGGTAGCCTAAGCTATGGCTTTCAGAGGTAATCATCAACAACTTGAGCAATCATATATCTAATTGCAGAAAAGTAAAACTAAAGTCAAACCACATCAATTCATAATCTAACCCCTCGCCAGGTAGTCTAAGCTATGGATTTCAGAGGTAATCATCAACAACTTGAGCAATTTGATATCTAATTGCAGAAAAGTAAAACTAAAATCAAATCAAATCAATTCATAGTATGACCCCTCACCAGGTATTCTAAGCTCTGGCTTTCGGAGGTAATCATTAATAACTTGAGCAATCTGATATCTAAATTGTCTAACTAAGCAAATGAACTAAACTGAAATCAACAAAATAGAACTGGAATTTAAAAAAAAAAACTAAGAAAAGCAAGTCAGCGGAAAGACTGATTCCATGTCACTAGTTTTTTGCAAAAGGAAATGTGTAAAAGTGCCTGGGCCTACTTCTATCCTGAAACATACACACACGCTGATTAGTGTTAACAGTACTATACAAAGCTTGTAATATCATGAACAGGAGTGAAATGTTAATATCATAGCAGAAGAAATATACACAAGTGAATAACTATGGAATATATGCAATGGAATTAAAGAAACATTACATAAAACTTATACAGCAATAAAAGAACAAAACCTTAGTGTGCAGGGGCCCTTTGCACAACCTCGTCCAACCGGTTATCAATCAAGAATTATGCTCACGCAATCATGTAGAAACATAGTCTTCTTTTATATCTCAAAACAGCGTTATCACAGTGGGACTAGTGTCACGGCACAACAACTTAACAGTGAAATTACATAAGCAAAAAGACTAATTGTATGCATTTGGAAACACATTATTTATAACAAGAAACTCACAACTGTTTTCCTATGAAACTACGTTGGACACATAAAAGACAATGTCCATGGATTTAGCATCATGGTTGCCGAGATTATGCAATCTATTGAAAGTGGTTGTTGGATTCACATCGTGGTCAGCCTACAGGTGTCAGTGTGCCTCCAGAGATCTAGAAACGGCCACGAAAATCTTCACGTGTTTGAAAATGGAGTCCTGTTGCCGTAGGACTCCCCTGTTTGACCACTGCTTGACCACCGTTAACCACGTCTTTTCCTAATGAATCCGGCTAGACCAATAGGACCTGATCCATGTCCAGGTTATTTCCAACTTTCCCATGCGGCTTACCTTGCCTGATGACACCTGCAACATGGAGTTTAACAAAAACGGCTGCGGAAAATTGAACCAGCTATGGAAAGTGGCTGCATTCTGCAGCTCATAAGCAAAAATCTAATTCAAACAGCAAACACAAGGACATAGTTAAAAAAAACACTTCAAATGCTCTTTTATGATTAATATGCAATGATGTTGATAGTTTAGGAGGTCCAAGTGAATGGAAAGAGTCTAGGAAAATGTGTAGGAAAGATGCAAGTTCAGGGCTCAACAATGCTTCAAACAAAAGGGATGTGAAGAAGCTAGAAAGAAATGGTGATGCTCCCAGTTCCAGCAAAGGCAAGGAGAAACATCAAGGCTACAATGGAAGAAATCTTGCTCCAAGAAGAAATGTAGATGATGTCAAAGATGTGAAAGGCAATGGTTATCATCAAAGGATCCCAAGGCAGAAAGGCTTCAGAAGTACATCAAGGAAATCTCCATCTCCCAGGTACCAAAGTTCATTTTTTGGTTATTGTTATTCTTGTACAAACTTTGGTCACATGGCAAAAGATTGTAAAGCATATCATAAAGATAGATGTTATGGTCCCCAACCATCTCATAAAGATAGATATTATGGTCCCCAACAATCTCCAAGAAACAATTTTGTAGGAAGAAATCATGAATTCTTATTCATGAACAATGTAGAATGCTTAAGTGTCATAACATTGATCATATGGCACGTGATTGTAACTTAACTTGGGCCCTTACACAAGCTAGAACCAGTCAAAAGAAGAAAGTTGCACAAGTATGGAGAAGGAAGCAATTGCAATTCGAGAGTCTCTTGAACTCTCCAACCAACAACACATGTCGTTGGCCTGAATTTTGACAATCTAAGCATTTGATGCGAAGACTCTACCAAAAGAGATGATGCATACAATTAGGGAGAGCCTTTGATTCTTGATCTTTATTGCAGAAGCTATTAGTGAAAGGGTCCTTATGAAATCCTTGTTGAGCTATATTAACAATCATTCCTTGATAAAGATCATTTCTCAGGAGTACTCCATTGAAGAACATGATCCTGCAACCATTCTTTGGATTGTTGTTAAAGATGCTCTCCACTTAATCACTAAGTAGTATTTGGAGCAACAGAGAAAGTCATCTAATGCTAGAGAAATAGGGCAAATAACTATGGTGGTTGTATTACAGATGCTAAATTTCTTAACTCAGGGATTTAATGTGAGAACAGATAAATTATGGACACTATTATAGGCAATCTTCAAACAAACAGATACATTTGGAATAGAGTTTGAAGTAAGAGCAGCTGGCAGCATATAACAAAACTGAAGCATTGCAAGAAGATGAAAATCAACAAACTGAATTTAAAAGACATCCACAGATAGGATATATAAATCTTCTAGCGGAAATAACTTCCTGAGATATGTACAAGAACACAAGGAAAAGATGGCTCATAGAAAGGAGAATGTTGTGCAGTCAAATATAACTTAAGTTGATACTAGTCACGTAGAAAATACAGCAACAAACAGTGAGGCACAGCCTCTCGCCATTTCATCCAAATGAAATGATGTTGAACATTGGATGGAAGTGACTTAAGGAGAAGCACAGAAACACAAAGGAACTTAGTTCTGAAGAAAGATAACAAGAAAGAAAATTTCAGTGGCATTTTCTCTTGATCTAGACTATGAAGGCCTCTAAATTCTAACTATGGAGACAACAATATGGATTGAAGCATAAAAACCTGGACTTGGACACCTGGTGTATGGCTATTCACAATTTGATTGAAAGAATTGAAGTAGAGCATCTTAAGAATTGTTGAAGCCATGATAAAGTAGTTATGAGACATGAAGAGGGAATAATGTGCTAATTGATGATAAAGCATCAATCCTTCTATCTTGAGTAAAAAGAGGAGCATTGTGACAGGGGGAGTCCCAGACCCATGAAGACCTACCATTCATGAAGAATAGAATCAGTTTGATAAGAGGAGACCCAAAGCACTCCTTTGCCATTGATGTCAAAGGGGGAGAGAAGAAGAATATTGCCATCAATAACAAAGGGGGAGATTGTTGACCTAGGTTGTCCTTGATGTCAATATGGAAATATTCTAGATACTATATGATCCATGAAGGGGAAGCAAAACAGATCCATGAAGAGACAAGCGCAAGGCCATCGGGATAACCAAGCCATGAGCAAAAGTCTGTTAACAGAGGAGTTAACAAAGGAGGCATATCAAAGCTATCGTTTATGCTTAAGAGTATTGCAGAATATCATAGCAAGAGAGGCATATCGAAAAAGGCAGAAGCCATGAGAGGAGGTCATTGCAAAGCCAAAGGAAGACATTGGAGCAAGAGGAGCCACATCAGAGGAGCATTGCATGTAATACATGCCCAAGAAGAACCGAGAGGAAGAAGTCATCAAAAGAGGAGTTAACATGCCAGAGGAGGCAAAACAGAGCTATCGGAGCTACAAGAGGATCCATATATATATAATAATATATATTATATATTAATATAATATATATATATATATATATATATATATAGATACCAAAAGAAGAACATTCAGAGGAGCAAACAGAGGCTATTGAGGAGCAAACAGAGCCATAGATATATAGATATATATAATAATTTATACCAAAGAGAACATATCAGAGAGAAACAGAGCTATTTGAGGAGCCAAACAGAGCCATAGGAGGAGGGCAAACAGAGCTTCAGAGCATATCAGCCATATCTGGAGTAAATATGCAAAGGAGTTCTTATCGAGATAATACATGCCAAAGTCCAAAGAGCGGAAATTATAATATATATATATATAATATATATATATATACTATATATATATAATATATGTATGTATGTATGTATGTTATGTATGATGATGTATGGTATGTATGTATATGTATTATGTATGTATGTATGTATGTATGTATGTATGTTTATGTATCTATGTATGAGGAAGAGTTAAAGCAGAGGCCGGAGCAAACATATAACTATATATGCATATTTACCACTATCGGAGCAGAAAAACATAGTTATATCGAATACACTATCGGAGGCAAAAATATATATATATATAATTATATATATATATATATAATATAATATATATATTATATATATATATATATATTCTATATAATATATCAGAGTATAGAGGCGCTGGGGATATATATACTATATAGTATATATATATATAAATATATATAGTGCAATCGGGGGTTTTGGGTAGTGGCACATAACCGAACCCGCCGATTATCATATCGCCGATATATATATATATATATGTGTGTGTGTGTGTGTGTGGACCCCACGGACCATTACAATGTGATGTAACATAATATTGGCAGAAATCAAGTTATGGGTTAAGTTAATAGTGGAGGAGTATATACACGGACCCGAACGGGTTATAGCAACAACCCTTAATAACATCGCGTCCGCCTATTGGGACTCTCACATCGCAATGTATAAAGCGTTGTCACCCCCGAACCACTGATTGAGATATATATGTATGGACCTGATGGAGTCATTAAAAACAGCCTATAATAATATCGCATTTGTCATATTAGGAGTTATGTATCGCATATATTGCAAAGCCTTGTCACTCTATAAAGCGTCGATTGCAATATATGTTGCGGACTTCCAGAAGCTGCGACTGCCGATTGCAATTACACTGTGGATGCAGGTGTAATAAATTTGAAGTCCGGCCTTTAGCGTTTCAATTTTTTTTTTTATATATTCCTGTGCATTTTGAAAATTGTATTGCGCGGGGTTTGAAGGCCAAAATGCATAAAAACGCACCCGATAGTTCAGGAGGCCTTAACAATGGCGATTGCAAATTGTGATGGCAACGTGGCAAGTGGGGCTTCCTTGTTGGTACTGTCTCTCCAGTGAATTCTCTCCATGAACATTAAAAACCTGTGTTTGCATATTCTTACAAAAAAAGGGGGCCTCTGTTACAGTTTTTTATGCAGCAGTTTTTCTCTATGTATTCGGTCCTCGTTGTTGAATCAGCGTGTCCCAGGAGTG
Organism: Pinus taeda; assembly: GCA_000404065.3. Lineage (NCBI taxonomy): Eukaryota > Viridiplantae > Streptophyta > Pinopsida > Pinales > Pinaceae > Pinus > Pinus taeda. The sequence continues at coordinate 9,257 of APFE031451269.1, forward strand.
TTGGTGAGCACGAAGAGACTGAGGAACCCAAAAAGCCGGGAAGATGAAGGACAAGCCAGCACAGAGGAAGCCAAAACTCCGAAGAGGACAAGCCAGTACAGAGGAAGCTGAAGTGAGCGTTGAGGAAGCCAAAGGGGTAGCGGAAAGAGGAAACCGACGGTAAGAGGCATCAGGAAGATACAAAACAGAGAACAAGGAAAGTGGAAGTGTTTTTTAAAAAACTAGAGGAAACAGAGGCAGCTGTAGGGTCCAACAGAACAGAAAAGGGTTGAAGGACCAACAGGACAGGAGGCATTCGAAGGGTGAGCTTCTCAACTAATCGTGTTACCCTATGAAATAATTGATCAAGTATACATTTCAGTTTGAAGAATAATTATGTGATGTAATGAATAAAGTTTTTATCTAACATTATTTGAAGGGAGAAGTAGCCTGCAGAGAAGCAGTCATGCTGAAGCATTTATTGTGACAGCTAGAACAGATGCTTGAATAGAAAGTCAGTTCTTATGCAGAGCTTAGTGTAGCTAATAGTAGACTCACTAAAGCTATGTGGAGACATTATCAAAGGTCATGAAGGCTATTAGAGACTCTGTGTGGACAGTATTAAGAGTTGTAAAGACTCCTTCATAAGAAGACTGGTTGTCATTAATATTGTAGCATGGGAACTACAGTGAAACTCTAAACAGACAGAACTCAGTAAAGAAGAGTTTTGAGAGTAGAATATTAATATCAAACATGCCTTGACAAGATTGGGTCAGAACCCTTGGGGTTAGTACCTCAGAAGTAAGAAGGATTGGAATCATTGGGGTTGATGCCTCAAAAGTAAGAAGGATTGGAGTCCTTAGGATTGGTGCCTCAATGATAGGAAGGATTGGTGTCCTTGGGACTGGTGTCTCAGGAACTGGAAGGATTGAAGTCCTTGGGAGTTGGTGCTCCTAAGTCCAAGATTGTTGCCTTGGTTAAGCAGAGTTGGAGCTCTGGAGGTTGGAGCCTCACAAAAGTCCAAGTTAGTGCTTGGCAACTGATTGCAACCATTTATATATTGTATTTATTTTAGTGCAAAGATTATATCAATAAAAGCATTGATACTTATTGTTCATCTTGTGTTCTGAATATAAATGTTTTAACTGGTAAAATAATAGTTGAAAAAGAAATATTGATTCAACCCCCCTCCTAGTATTTCCAACAGTAGTGCACTTGTGCTTGTCTCAAGGACAAGATGGACCAAACCCAGGTGGTAGAATAGTTGAAAAGATGGTTGTTCAGTTGTTGCTCTATTATGCTCTGCGTTGTCCTAGTAAACCAATGATCTGCTGACTTCGGCCTATTGGAAAGTACCCACAAACTGCCCAGAAAATTATGCCCTTTTACCTTAGACTCCTTGGACAAAACCCAGAAGGGAATTTCTCTGATTTTGACTTTGGATTTTCGACCTCTTGGGAGCTACTCTCCTACTACATCTGCTGACTTTCAGCCTGCTAGAAAGTGCCCAAAAACTACCCATAAAATTCTGCCTTTTTGGCCTTATGCTCCTTGGAAAAAACCCAAAAAAACGCAGAAGGTAATTTCTCTGATTTTGACTTTAGATTTTCAGCCTCTTGGGAGCTGCGCTCCGACTACTGCTGCCAAATTCGATTTGCAAGAAACAGCCTGCAAATCCACCTGGAAAGACCACTCAAATGCTACTTTCGCATGTACTACCTAATCCATTGCTTCCCAGATGGTCCTTGGCCATGATTGTTGCTCAATCAAGCCCCACGAATTTGTTGTTGGAGGCCATTGCGCAGTCTCTCTGCCCATAAATGTATACTACTGCATGTACTGGCTAACTAGCTACAAAACACTGATAAAATACCCTTAGTTCTCCACCTTCCTTGCTCCCGAAAACTCCCAACAAGTGAGGGGCCTCTTGGCTAGCTAAATCAACCTCTACGTATTTCTGGTTGCACAGAAAACACGCAATCCCTTCCTCTGCGTGGTTGGTTGAGCTGTGAATCGTTGTTGGAAACTCCTGTAATCTCTATGGAATAGCCTCCCTAGGGAAGGCATGGATGGTCCCCCAAAGTAGAGGTTGAATCTTCCTTGCAGAAGACTCGTGGCTAAACAGCCAGTAGACTCGCTAAGCAGCAGAGCATATAAGAGTGAGTTTGTTTGTCAAATATTCAGAATGAAAACAAAATGAGAGCTAATCTCTCTTTATAACTCCTTGGGCCCCCTTAGCCTCATGTGGTCCCCTCCATCCACCCATTTGATTTTCCCTCCAAGCATATCGAATGGCTAATTCGAACTCCTATGTGGGTGGCCCCCACATTCCACTAGCAACTAAATAAAGTCAATTTGGCCCCTAAGTCCCTAAGTCGAAAGTGTGGGGCCCTCTTCCTTAGTTAAAAAAAGTGCAAAATTGTGTAGCAGCACCCTATTACTAATGTGTTTGAGAAGGGATATGACAAATCTTTAACATTGGTGCATATGTCAATAACTACTTGAGCTTCTCAAAACTGGTTGCACACTCCTTTTTCCATTCAAACTTCTTACCTTTCCTCTGCAATGATGTGATAGGATAAGCAATCTATGAGAAGTTCCACGCCAAGAAAGATCTCACCTCATCAACATTCCCGTGAGCTGCCCTCTCCATGATAGCTCTTACATTTTTTGGCTCCACTATTATGCCATCCTTCGAAACCACATGTCCCAAGTAGTGTACCTCAGTCTAAAAGAAACTACACTTGCTGAGATTAGCATACAACGGATGCTCTCTCAATAATCATCAATGAACACAACAACAAACTTGTCCAAATACAAACGCAACACACTATTCATCAAGCACATAAAGGTGTTTGGAGCATTATTCAAACCAAATGCAACTAAAACAAACTCATAATGCCCATACCTAGTCTAGAAATTTGTCTTGTAGATGTCTTCTTCTTTAATACATACTTGACGATATCTAGATCTTAGTTCAATCTTCGAGAACACTATTGCTCCCTTCAAATAATTGAACAAGTCATCAATCCTCGGTAACGGATACTTGTTCTTGATTGTAACTTTGTTTAACTACCTATAGTCAATGCATACTATGAGAGTACCATCCTTCTTCTTCACAAACAATATTGATGCACCCCATGGTGATACACTTGACCTAATGTACCCCTTGTCAATAATTTCCTTCAACTACCACTTCAACTCTACAAACTCAGGTGTACTCATTGTATAAGGTGCCTTTGATGTCGAAGCTACTCTTGGCACTAACTCAATAGAAAATTCAACTTCCCTGTGAGGTGGAAACTCTAAAATATCTACAAGAAATACATCCTGAAATTGTTGTAGAACTGGGTACCTACTCAAAACATCTTCATCCTCAACTTCCTTAGCTTTATCACTAGAAATGTGCACTACAAATAACGCACACCCTTTCCTACGACTACACTTCACCTACATAGTTGTCACCATTCTAACTGATGTTGCTTTCCTCTTACCCCGCAAAACTCTTTGTTCCCCATTGTCATCCAAGCACTCAATGGCTTTGTCATAACAATCCACCTTGGTTCTATGGAGGTTCAACTAATCCATGCCTAACAACATACTGTATGATCCCAACGGTAATACATTCAAATTTGTTGAGGTAGACATACCATTCAAATCAAATGTACAAGCTCTTACCCAATGATGGAACCGCTTCTTTGTACATTTATCCCAAGACTCTTCATGCACTTCTTTATTCAAACCACACATATCCACCAAGTCAGGATTAACATAACTATAATTAGATCTAGTGTCAATCTAAATAGAAACAACTTGATCACAAATCTTACTGTCCATCTTGATAATAGGCGCCTTGTGATCTGCGTCTTTGCTATCCACTGTTGCATAGATCCTAGGAATACTCTGCCAAACATATCCCATTGTTTGTGCCTCCTGAGCATTGCAGATCTACGGTCTACCACCCTGATCTTGTGGACAATCTCTCCTATGATGATCTTTTCCACAAGTCCAACACTTTATAGGCTTCCAACCTGCATCCTTGTTTTGCTCCTCAGATCGAAGTCCTTGTCCTCTATCAGATGCATTGAACTTCTCAGATGGTGTCGCATTCTATTTATTACCTATATCATGAGGTCTTTGTCACTTGTTGTCCCATTTCCTTTGTTATTTTCATTACCTTTCCATTTTGGCTTAGTCTTAGATTTGCGCTTCAACACCACACTACTCATCTGATCCGTAGGGAGAGTCTTGGGAACTATAGTCTACCAGCTTGCTAGTCATCTTTGATATTCTTCCGATAACGTATATCATGTTAGCTAAACCAAATCACAATAAACCAATGTACCATAGCATAATTCGGGGAGGATACCTCGTCTGCATGATCAACAAATCAATGTAATTCATGTATAACATAATCAGGACAACATATAGAAATATAACACAAGCATATAATCATATACCTATCATTCTAGTTAGAGTCCAGTCATCAATGCATGACCATATCAACTACACATATTATGACCTCATGCATGACAGCAACCACCACATCATTGTATGCTTGACCACATGTGAACACTAACGTGCATAAACGATGCATAATCAACTATACACTCATAACCACACACTCCACAACAACACCATCAACTTCCCATGGTGAGCTCACCACAGCCATAACCCATACCATATGAATGCAACAAGCACATGGTCTCACGACACAAGAAACACATGTGCAACCAACATGAATGCATGACCAACACATATCCCATCCATTCTTAGGGGTGAACCACACTCTAATACCACTCTGTAACCCCCTCCTCCCACATCTACCCAAGTAACCAGCCAACCGAGGTAAACATGTGACGAGAATTTACTATGATATTATTTGACCTCCTAATTCACCTTAAGGAAGTGGAACCAACATAAACACACCATACAGACCTTCCACATCAGCAATAGGAACCCTAGGAACCATCCCAACCACTCAAGTAACCATCCCCTGGGTCCCATTGAGTTTTTATACCATTAAATCCTTAAACTCTCCCCTGATAAGGACAAGAATATGTTTAGGAGGCTATAGGCGCTCCCACAACAAGGGTATGCATGTGTCCAAGGACTTTTCTACCCAATGTTGTGCTTGCGTCTCCAAGATTTGAACAACTTTTTTAGGCCCAGAGCCCAGGTCACTACCCAAAACTAAATGACACTTTAAGAATTGAAAGATAACAATAAAAAAACGATACAAATGGAATTACTTGAACAAGGACTTGACTGGACCACTACTAGCCATGATATGCATTTCGTCAAACACGTCACAATTATGTAATATATAGGTTTAAAAACATACCTAAGCATAGGGATCTCATACTCATCTGAGAATCACTAAGAAGCACTGATGCCTCAACACATTAGATGTGTTTCATCCATCATGCCATAGATACATTGTTCATTCATTTACCAGTAAAAACATGATGAGATCCATACATAGACAATGTCATAGTACATATTTATAACCAGCATAATAGAAATAGAAATACCAAGGAAATCACAACCATATCATCCACATATAAACCAGTATAATACTCATGAAATAACAAGGAGAAATAACCTCATATTAATTATGCAAAGGTCAACCAGTTGTGGGACATCCGCGAGCCACCCAACTGTAGACATGGTTGATCTCACCCCCATGCCATATTCCAAACATGAATGTCAGATCTCATAAAACACAATGTATCAAAATCATCTAGGGATTCCATAGGCCAACCACCTCAACCCGTAAAACAATGACTCCACCTCAGAGTCGCACATCACATAACCATCATCAGATTGGTCTCTACCCAAGCCTTCTAAGGCTCCGGAGTGTTTGTTCCAACCAAGGCTTCTAGGACTAGTACTCAACCGACAACTATCGTCAGGCTTCTAGAGTGTTTGTCAAATCAGGGCTTCTAGGACTAGTAACTCAACCCACCAAGAGCTTCCAGAGCAAATTTTGTCCAACCAAGGCTTCCAGGACTAGTAACTCAACCCAAGATGTTACAAGGCTTCCAGAGTGTTTTTCCAACCAAGGCTTACAGGAACTAGTAACTCAACCCAAGCTAAAGGAAACATGAGAACCAACCAAAAAAAAAAAAATCATGACCAATAAACCACATGCATATGCCATGCATGCCAAAACTAGTCAGGAAAATATACATGCAACTCGGTACCTACAAGAAAAACCCAATGTAGTTGTTGATCCAAATGTCCTCTTGCACTTTCCTACTCTTCCTTTACCTTCTTTCTCCAAAAATCCAAGTATGCCACACTCCCCTGAGAGTTCTCTAAGAAAACTATAAGTGTCCAAGAGTATGAGAGAGAGAGAGAATAGAGAGAGAGCTCCAAAACTGAACTAAAAAAATTCCGTGAACTGATCCTCATAAGCCTTTTTATCAATGAGGCCTCTATTTTCTTCATTTTCATCCTCACATGCAACGTGTGACCTTTCACCTCCCTTTTCTCCTAATTTCCATTATTTTCATAAATAAATGTGCCAAAATGCCATTTTTCCTTTCCAAAGTCTTTTCCATTGCATTTTCCAATGTCCTTAGCCATTAATCAATCACCAGTGATCCCCATCACAATATTTTTTCCAACATTCAACTTGGAATATGTATCCTGTCAACTGTGGTTATTATTTTTCCTTTACTAACTTTTATTACATGGATTTTTTACCAGAGATATTACAATCTTGCTCAAAATTTTCCAAACACATGCTAAAAATTACTTCAAACACATGGTAAACATAGTAACCACAAGTCATGAATGCATATTTGTTCATTGTCTTCTTAACATCATCATAGAACCATCAAGAAGACTTAATGCCCTCTCAATCTAACTGCATTAAACACTAGTTAACCCATGCATTCATATAATCATTCATTAACTTATGAAACCATAAGCACATAACAAAGTCACATTATACAACAAGATTATGTTATGCATATAACCAGCATTTAACTGGAATGACTTCAAGATATACTAGTCATAAAATCAACATAATAGCCAAACCATGTGCTCATTTATATCAATATGAAATAACATATAATAACATATGTATAGATCCAACCAAGTAAGGGACTTCCACGAACCACGCAACCATAGATTAGGTTGAACCAAATCTCTCTTTCAGCCAACCACCCCTGTGCAATATTCCAAGCATGAATGTGAGATAACATGGAATAAACCAAAACAAAACCAACCATGGAATCCAAAGGCCACACCACCTCATTCTCCAACCACAATGATTTCACCTAAACCGATCTAGAAATCAATAATACCAAACAAGATTCGATGCCTCGGACTTTATTCACCATACCCAGAAGTCCCCACCCATCCGTCAAGAGTTCCAAGAGAAACACCACCTCCACCCTTGACCCTTGGGAATTTCCCAAGACCACCTCAACCAAGATCCAAAGTCTATGGGCCATCCAAAGCTTAATCAAAGCAGGGAACCCACTACATCATTGCTATCTAGGAAATGGCAAGGCAACGTTGAAACCACTGTCAATTCAATCAAATCCCATAGCAAAGTGACCAAATAACCAAATACATGCACCATGCATTTAAATCCCAACAATGAAATCACACATGCAACCTATTACCTACAATATTCTCCTATTGTAGTTGCTTTTCCAACCTTCTTCTTTGTTGCCCTCGAATTCTTTTGCTTGCTTACTTATGTCCAAGTGCTCTCTCTCTCTCTCCAAGTCCAAGTGAGAATGCCTCTATGTCCAAGTGAATGCTAGAATGCTCCAAGAATTATCTAAGTGTGTATGAGTGTAAGAGTGACTAAGAATAGATAAGAGTGCTAAGAGAGACATAGAATGTTCTCTCTCTCTTTTTGTTTTTGTTTTTTCTTCAATTTCCTTCATTTTCCTTTGCATGCATATTCTTATCTCTCCATCTTCCTTTTTGTCCCATTTTCCTTCATTTATTTTAATTAATTTCCATTTATGCCCTTTGTGAATGTCATTGCCAATTTCCATAGCTAACAAAAAACCACAAGTGATTCCCACTATAATGGTTATCCCCTCATTTGGCTTGGAATACGTGTCCCATGACCTTAGTTTAATTTATTTACATGGAAAATCAACCAGGGGTTGTTACATGTTACCTTCTCACCAGTAACTTGACACAGAGTTCCTCTCCAGTGTCTTTGTCGAGAGATCCCTTGTTTCGCATTCTTCAGCGATCTGCATGCTCTTTGCATGGAAATTCCAAGCTAATTATTTTGTGCTTCCCCACACCCTTCAACTACTCCCTCCCTTTTTCATATCTTCACATGATCATATTTTGTTCTCAATCGAGGATGTCGTCTTATCCTAGCCATGTTCCTTGAGGAAGGGGGATAAGTATGAGCGATGTCCTTCACCCAATATGTCATTTCCACACTTTGTTACTTGTCAGCACAAGACAGTCCTTGGTTCAAGTGGTAGTTAAGGTAATTTATTGAGGTTGGTATGGCCAAATCACAAAACTCCATAAGAAACCAAATAAGCACACAACAAACACTTCATTAGGCACACAATTGCCATCCACAAGCCTTCCCCTCAGAACTTTGGATCTGTATATCCCTCCCTTTAGCTAGTCATTAGTTTATCTTAACACAATTTACATATGTTCAAGATTTACACAATTGTATTCACAAACATTGGGTGTAATGCAAAAGGGTTGTTACATTATTGTTATGATCAATCCAAGCATAAGCCCAAGTTCCAAACAGACTGGAAGATGATAGATAAATCCAACTTCAAGGGAAAAAGGTTGAAATCCTCAAGATATAAGCAAGAAGGGAGAAATGTGAAGTTCACCACTCCTTCCAAGGGTGAGTTCCAGTAGAATTTCATTATTTCTGATAAAAGTTATCCCACTAAACCAATGAGAGAAGAGGTCAAGGGGTTTAATATAAGACCATTCTAGTTTTGGGCATGTGGAGAGAACCACCTACGAAAATATTGTCCTCACTAAAAATAGAATAGTAAAAGGTTGTACAATGTGCAAGAGGTAGTAATGGTGAACAATGTGGCTCAGAGTGTGCCTCAAATTTATGTTGCATTGGAAAATAGGAAAGTAGATCATGAAGCTTCAATAATCAAAATGGAAGGTATGGTCATTAACAAACCTGTTTCAATTTTGATTGACCTGGGTTCTAGTTTTAGCTATATCATCATGAAGGTTATAGATAGATGTGCTCTACAAAGGAAACACATGAGAAATTGTAGCTAGTCTAGCTAGCCATGGGAGCCAAAAGGCGAGTGATGAACTTAGTGGAATCATGCCCCATGGAGATAAGCAACATGTCCACTACAATTGCACTTAATCTCTTGTCATTGGGATCATATTATGTTCTAATTTTCATGGATTGGTTGGCATCCCATAGAACCAATGTGGATCACTATAGTAAGTTGTTGGAGTTCCTTAGTGATGGGGGTGAAGAAATTATGCTTTGGGAATAAGGAATCGTGTCACTATCAAGAAAATATCAATATTGCAAGTGCAAAGATGTTGTAGAAAAGGGTGTACCTTATATGTGGTCCAAGTGACCATCTAGTTAGAAATTTGTAACATTCCTAATGGAAATTTTACAGTAATAACGAATACATGCAAATACAATAACACAGAAATTTTTAGAAACAAATACACATAAACCAGAAATTTCTGCAAATCCTAAAACTCAACAAGATTTTATTAATAATATCAGCTTGTGGTACAAAGAGTTGGGGTAAGTGCACCTAGTCTTTCACAAGGAAAGCTACAAGCACCAGGTGATGAGTACAAGAAAATCCAACGGCTACAATAACCAACTCCTCTAGAAAACTACACTATTGCTTCAAAACCACATTGTTTCCTAACTTCGCTCCCTAAGTTTCCCACTCTAGCATGTCTATAAAATTCTAGGAATTTGGGATTGTGATCCTTTCCCAAAACCCAGAAAAAACCCAAAAAGGGTTTCCCTTGGTTCCAACCTTCAAAAATTGACCCTTCACGACTTGGCCCTCCTTCAAATACGAATTTTGTTGTTGTGACTCGTCCTGTCAATCTATTCCCTCCCAACACCAACAATCCTCCTCAACTAGCCCTCCAAATGATCTCCCATCTCCCCAGCTCCAAAATCCTTGGGATAATGTTGTCCCAAGAAATATCACTCCAATGACTGCGCAGTCCCTATTCTGTTGTTACTCTCCCTGCTCTGCGCTGCTACTACTCTCCCTATTGCTGGACCCCAGCCTCCTTGCTGTTATTTTCATGATGTTGTAACTCATCCCTCCTACTGCTACTTTCATGTTTTTGTAACTCAACCCTCATGTTGCTCCTTTCCATGTGATTGTAACTCGGCCCTCTTGCTGCTCCTTTCCCTACGATTGGAACTTGGCCCTCCTTGTTGTTACTTCTTTTGTTGTTGTAAATCGGCTTATTGTTGTTGTAAATCGGCTCACTAATGTTAGTATGACTTGGAATGAAGTAAAACTCCCTCCTAGGGCTGGCACTCAAAGTCCACCGAAGCAAGGGTTGAGATCTTTGCTCAGAGGCACTCGTGTGCTAAACAACACAATATTGGCTCAGCTGAACAGCTAAGGAAAATTCGATTTTCAAATAGACAAAAGACCCCTATTTCTCCCTCACTCCTTACTTTTATAATTTTTGGCCATGCATCCCTTGTGGGTCCCTCCACCAATTCGACTTGCCTCAAGGAATTTGAATTTCTTCTTCTCCAAGTGCATACTTCATGTGTGCCCCATATTCCACTAGCAAATTAATTTTCTTTTTATCTAATGTTGGTGGCCTCCAGTTCTCCAAAAAATTAAGTGGGGACTCCCTCAACCCACTTTTCCTACTTTTTCATGCCAAAGCATTCCCAACGCCCAAATTGTAAAAATGGAAATTATTCTTAACCAAATTAGGTGACATTACACTCCTCCCCACCAAAAATTGCTTGTCCTCAAGCAATGCCTGAACAAGCACCCTCTCGATCAGTTGACCCAAATAGTTACCTCTCTTGGAACTCGATGGTGAAATATGGATAAATACCAAATACATCCTGCCCAGGTATCTCCATGATGCCAAAGCCTACCCATCCAAAGCTAACCCTAAACCTGTGCAGCAACAGGGAAAGCCTGCCTCACCATATGATGAAGGCCTCCCAAAACCCCCATGTGTCGGCCCAAGAGTGAACTAGATCACTCTCTACCATGACTCCTCTCAACACGAGATAGAGTGATATATCAACCAACTGAACCCCTAGATCCCATAGCCAGACCTGCTGCAGCATAGCTATAACAACTGTTGGAATCCATTTGTGCCTTGTCTCTAGTCCCTACATGCAATCACTATATAGGCTCCAAATATAATGAACTAATCTGATGTGTGTTAAACAACCTTGTGTCTGCCACTGCATAGCACTGATGACCACTGGAAACCACATGTGCCAAATAGCTACCCCCTGAATGCAGCTAATAGGCATATGTCTGATGCTCATGACCGTCTCAGTGTATGCAGATATGTTCTACTCCATCCAATCATCACCACCAAGTATGCCTTCTGCACCCTCGATAAAGTGCCAATACAGTGTCTGAAGCCCGGATACCCATTGGAAAACTACCTTAGCTATACACAGTATCTCATGCTCATACATGTTCCTGACATGCCTTGAGAAAAGAGTGACACATGTCTCCCTCGTGACTAGCTCCCTAGACATAGGCTCGGTGATGAACAATATGCCACCCCTGTAGATGATCACCTCATCCCTCAACCTATGGCTATCAACTAACACACCAACCTAGTGCCACTACTGAGAAGTCTCTTCCCTAGTGCACTAAGTGTCATCCAAATATCTCAGGTGATCTCCTCGTCCCCCGCTACTCATGCCCAGAGTGCAAAAAATCAACAACAAAATCAATTGTGCTTGTGAGGGATGTAGAAGAGGGTGAGACATGTGAGTCCCTGCGGATACTATCAAGTATCACTCATCTGTGTCCTCATCGATCTTGGGTGAACTACACCCAAAGGTATGCTTGGTGTCTTTGTTCATGGGTCTCCCTGGAGAAAACACTTTGAGGCCTCATTGTGTAGTGTCATACACCCGTTCATACCACTAATCATCCTAGTAATCCTATCCGTGCCACTATACATCGTAGCCTACCCCTGTACACCAATTGATACCCTCAACTACGGCTATGCCATATTGTACCGTCCTGTGTATCGCATGTCCCAGTACACCTATCACTCCCCGCATGTACTCAATGTGATGTGAGGCACTTCTCCTACCCCAGAGTTTAAACCAGCAAGTTGTGGTATACCCCCATTCATCTCCATGCTCCTCTGCAGGCCACTGCTCCTCGCCGCATAGCCCTACACACCACTGGGTGTTATGGTCTAGAATCATGTTTGTATGCATCATATCTCACCTCCTCATCCATCCTTGTAGATATGAGTGCCCTAAATCCACTCTTGCTAGAGGGGATAACTCTATTGTGTCTGTCCTCGGTGACCCTTGAGTCCTAAACCTCAAAGGGATAACATTGTCCCCATACAATGCCTGGTCTGGTGGCCTACCCATGCCACCTCTCCAACCATCCCTTGCCAGAGAGTGTTAATCACTCTGCGATCCCATGCGCAACCAACATGCCAAATCAACCCATGGAGTCTGCTCATAAACCATCTAGCCACTAGTGTCGATTGAGACTCCCCTAAGGAACGCATGCACTAGGGCATTAGGTTGACTACAATGCCATAGACATCCTGAATGTTTGATGTCGGATAGGAAGCCCCACCTGGATCCCAATGCCAATCTGGGATTCTTGTACCCTCGATGTTTGGGAGATCCCACTAAGCTTCTCTCTGGACTACATCCATCTCCATGAGTCCATCCCCCTCCACCGCATACCAACTCAAAGTATCTCGTCGTCCAACACCAAGAGAGGGACCGAATGCATGAACTCCAACATATAATACAACCCCATCATGCGAATGTTACACCCTATGCGACTTAGGTCATGCCATCTCGCTATCCTAGTTAACACATGAAATCAGACTAGGTATCTTTGTCTCTCTTTGTCCAATGGGAAAAGAGTGAATTAACAGTGTTTCCAGGCCCATCTATGTATGCCCGAAGAGAGCTACTCTCACTCTACAATGTGCACTCTAGCTACACTAATAGGGAATCCAAACGCTCCCCAATGTGAGTCAATTTGACCGTGGACTCGGCACAAACTACTCTCATGCCCTCCAACTCCTCGTTCTACTGTAGAATGGCCTCTCGTACTTTCATGGCCTTCTTTCTCAACACTATAAGGCTACCCTGTACTGATGAAACTGTGGAGGGTGTTATCCCTTGTAAACTTGGTCACCACTCTGAACCCCTTCATCTCTCTTGGTACATCCTCAATGACAGGTACGCCTCTAGGCACCTCATCAACCTATTGTGCGCAGCCATTGTCTAGAAACTAGGTCATCACACTAGGTACCTCATCAATTATTGGCATCTCATCAATAGATGGCCCTCAGAGTGTATGTTCTACTCCCTCAACCAAGGTGTCAACTGGAGCTACCAAAGAGGCCTCCAACAATGGTTACTCTTGCACCACACCAGCGATAACAATGTGCCCCTCACCATCCTACGTGTCCTCCTACTCAATCTCCTCCTCGAGCTTCTGGCATCTAAAGCCCGGTCTCCACCAGCATAAATGCCTCTTGGTCTCATCCTCTACTTGTCCTCGTCCTATCCACTCCCTTTGAGGGGGTCTAATGTCCTTTCGGTTAAATCTCTCCATGAGCCTCTGTGTGAACTCTTAGTAGGATTTGATATGTACATGACCCAAAGGGATCAGCCCTCCGTACCACCACTCCATAGCATCTCCATCCAAGTACAAAGTGTCATGTCTAATAGCATCTATCTCCCTCATGGGGTTTAGCCGGAAATATGTGTCTAGTTCTTGTACCCATTTTCTGATAGAAACCCTAGCTTAACCATCAAATTGGGCGAGGAACATTTTTCCCTCAATGATACTCGCTCTCCCTTAAGCCATGGATTTGTCTATAGTTCACGCATCACATTGCATACATGCCTAAATATTCCATGATCTTTCTAGCTACTCCACAACTAGCCAAGATCATGCTCTGATACAATTGTAATATTCCTAATGGAAATTTTACAATGATAACAAAGACATGCAAATACAATAACACAGAAATTTTTAGAAACAAATACACATGAACCAAACATTTCTGCAAATCCCAAAACTGGCCAAGATTTTATTAATAATGTCAACTTATGGTACAAAGATTTGGGGTAAGTGCACCTGGGCTTGCACAAGGCAAGCTACAAGCACCAGGTGATGAGTACAATAAAGCCCAACGACTGTAATAACTAGCTCCTCCATAAAACTGCACTATTGCTCCAAAACCGCACTGCTTCCTGACTTTTCCCCCTAATTTTCCCACTCTAGAGTGCCTAGAAAATTGTAAGAATTTGGGATTGTGGTCCTTGCCCAAAACCCAAAAAGGGTTTCCCTTGGTTCCAACCTTTAAAAATTGACCCTTCACAGCTTGGCCCTCCTCCAAATACGAATTTTGTTGTTGTGACTAGTCATGTCAATCTTTGCCATCCCAACTCCAGCAATTCTCCTCAAATGGCCCTCCAAATGGTCTCCCATCTCCCCAGCTCCAAAATCCCTGGGATTATGTTGTCCCAACAAATCTCACTCCAATGATTGCACAATCACTGTGCTACTATTACTCTCCCTGCTCTGTGTTGTTGCCACTCTCCCTATTGTTGGACCTAAGCTTTCTTGCTGCTATTTTCCTGTTGTTGTAACTCGGGCCTCCTGATGTTGTAACTTGGCCATCCTGCTACTCCTTTCCCAGTGACTGTAACTCGGCCCTTTCAAAATGGAAGCTCACCTTGTGTTAAAGCAATTTAGTGATGTGTTTCCAGAGGAAATACCAAGATTTCCTCCCATGAGAGAAACATATTTCTCGATAAAATTGCTTCATTGATCAACGTCAGTCTTGAAAGCCCCATATTGCATGAGTATGGAAGAGTTAATGGAGCTAAAATTACAATTGAAAGAAATTTTGGGAAAGGGATATATCAGACCCAACGTGTAACTCTGGGGAGCCCCAGTCCTATTTGTAAAGAAGAAGAATAACACATTGTGGCTATGCATCGATTACCAACAACTGAATAAAGCTATAATAAAGAAAAAGCACTTGTTACCTAGAATCAATGACTTGTTTGATTAGCTAAGAGGGGTTGTGGTGTTATCAAAAATATATTTTAGAATTGGATATCATGAGATTTGGATTAAGGATGAAGGCATCCACAAGATAGCCTTCAGGACAAGATATGGACACTATTTATATTTGGTGGTGCCATTTGAGCTCACAGACCCCCCCCGACACATTTATGTGTCTAATATAAAATGTTCGCAGCCAATATTTGGACAAGCTTGTATTGGATTTTGGGGATGACATATTGGTTTACTTGAAAACTAGAGAAGAGAATGAAGAGAATTTGAAAGTGATATTGCAATTGCTAAGAGAGAACAAGCTCTATGCCAAACTTAGCAAATGTGATTTCTTCCTATCACAAGTCCAATACTTGGGACATGTCATTTCTAGGGAAGGAATGGCTATGGATCCCAAGAATATTAAGGTCACCATGAATGGCCCACTCCTGGAAATGTCACGAAAGTTAGATCTTTCATGGGATTGGTTAGATATTACAGGTGACTCATTTGATATTTTTCAAAGATTGGATATCCAATCACAACCTTGTAGATGGAAGGAGTCAATTTTCAATGGAAATTAGAGTGTGCATCTAGTTTTGAACATCTCAATACATTGCTCACATGTACAACCATTTCAAGGATAGAATACCTAGAAAAGGAATTATTGGTTTGCACAGATGGTTGTAAGGAAACACTAGGGAAGGTCTTGATGCAAGAGTGACATGTCATTTTTTATGAATTTAGGAAACTAAATGAACATGAGAAGAATTATTTCACTCATGACTTGGATCTTACAGCAATAGTGCATGCATTAAAAATATGGAGGCACTACTTGGGAGGAAGTTTATGCTGATGTCAAACCATTAAGGGTTGAGATACTTGTTTGACCAGCCCAAGTTAAATTCTAGACAATCCAAATGGTTGGATTTGATCAGTGAATTTGACTTTGAGATAAAGAACATTAAGGGTAAGGAAAACAAGATAGCATATGCACTTAGTAGAATTATACAAGTGGCTTACTTAGAAGCCATGAGCACTTGTAAAATTAACATCAAAGAAAGGATCAAAGAGGATTTTCTACATGATGAGCATACCCAACATGTGAAAGAATGCTTGCAATAGGAGTCGGGAGGATCATTGAGTAAGAATTACACACTCATTGATGATGGTATGTTGCAATTCAAGGATAGATGGTATGTTGCTTATATTGGTGACTTGAAGAAGCTCATAATGGTTGAGTTTCATAAAAGACCTTATTTAGGTCATCATGGTTATCATAAAATGATAACATCCATGAAGAAAATATATTATTAGTTGGGCATAAAGAAGGAAGTTGTTGATTACATTACTAGGTGCCTATAATGTCAATGAGTTAAACTGGAATGTGGGCACACAATGTGAATACTACAACCAATCCCAATTCCTAAGTGGAAATGTAAGTCATATCTATCAAATTAATCATGGAATTTCCAAAAAATTCTAAGCAACACAATGTTTTAATGATGGTATTGGACAATTTGAGTAAGGCATCTCAATTTATATTTGTCAAGTCCACCCACAAATTCATTGACATAGCTCAAATTTTAATGAAGGAGATATTCATATTGCATGGTATACCCAAGAATATCATCTCAAATTGGGGTTCCAAGTTCACTTCGGAAGGCGTGTTTTGTTGGTTTTGGAACCCAACTAGCTTTTAGTACATCATATCATCCTCAGACTTATGGAAAAACTAAAAGAGTGAATATAATTTTAGAGGACATGTTGAGGATGTATGTCATGCATTAGCCAAATAAGTGGGGATAGTTCCTACCGTTAATTGAATTTGCATACAATAATGGGTACCAAGAATCGTTGAAGATGAGCCCATATGAGGCTTTGTATGAAAGAAAATGTAATGCTCCCATTAGTTGGGATGATTAAGTGAACAAGGTGGTTCTTAGACCATACATGTTGAAGGAAATGGAGCAACAAGTGCTCAATATCATGCTAAAATTGAAGGCCACCCAAGCTATGCAAAAGAGTCATGCAAATCAATAGAGAATGAACAAGGAATTCCAAGCAAGAGATCATGTATACCCTTGTATCATACCAAGGAAGAGTTCACTAAGAGTGGGGTCTTGTGATAAGTTGGCACCAAAAATTCTGTAGACCATTTCATATTTTGGAAAGCGCGGGGCTAGTAGCTTATATATTTTCCTTACCACCCACAATGAAAGCACATAATGTATTTCACATTTCTTTGCTTAAGAAGTATGTGCATGATTCTAATCATGTCTTATATTGGTCTGTGATACAGGTGGAATTTGTGGGAAAGTTCCAACCAAAACCACTATGCATCCTAGACCGAAGGTAGACCGTACTCTAGAATCAAGTAATAGAGAAGATAAAGGTGCAATAGGAGCACTTTGGACTAGATGAAGCAACCAGGGAAATGATAGATCAAAAAAGGGTACTCTAACTGTTTTTGTTTATTGTATAAGAAAATGTAACAGTTGTAAATATAAAGCTTAGTATTTGTAATTTTGTTTCTTGTTTATAGAACGTCGAGGATGAAGTTCCCTTAAGAGGGTGGGGTCTATAACAACCATTTTTACTGCACTTGTATACGTAAATATCAATATGTGAATTTCTAGACATATGCAAATTTATGTGAAAATGAATTGATGGTTGGCTGAAGGGAGGGACACATATCCAATGTTGTGAGCGGGTTGTTTGTGGTGTTCCATGAGCATTCTCATACCAATTTCATTTAAATTCCCTAAAAACATCATGACCATGGTTTGGCCAGCACTAACAAGATTTGAAGTTTAGGAGTGGACAACAAGGGTGGAGGACAACACCCATCCTTGTCCCTTCCTTGTGGATTGAGACAAGGGAGTGGGGGTAACAGGAGAAAAAGAGAAGGTAAATGGGGGAGCAAGGGGAAAATCACAACAAAGAGAGGTTCAAATAAAAAACAACATGTGCAGATAAGCTTGTGTGCCTGCCTATGGGAAGAACATTGGTTGTAGAGGAGCGACCTAGTAAAAGCCTTGCAGAAAAGGAGAGAAAGGAGTTGTTGAAAGATTGAACTGGACTATCCATGAGCCAGTTTTCAGAATTCAGGGATGTGATTCCCTACATTTTCTTAGATAGAGGCCCTACACTGTGTGTTAAAGCCTGAATGGCCAATGGGAGGCTCAGTGGATGAATAAATCACTTAATTCTTTTTGAATAGTTGTAAAACAATTTGGTGCTTATTGTATGGTTGATGAACCACTTAATAAGGGAATATGCGCAACTATGGTGCTTGTTGGAGAGTTGTTAAACCACTTGGAGAATGGATTATAGACTCGTCTAGTGATTTCTATGAAAAGGAAGGTATTAAACCACTACAAGAATGGATCCAATCTCTTGGAACTAATCAATAACCCATTTGGACTTTCGGTCAAGCCTTTTGATTGAACTTAGTGAGTAAGTGAATCATTATGGTGCTTACTACTATAGAGCAATTTCTAAACCACTTGGATTATGGATTCCATCTCTTGAGTGTTTGAACAAGTTTTGGTGTGAATTTTCCTTGATAAAGTATCCCCTTAGAATATGGATTTGGCTTAGGGGTGATCAATTACAAGAGAGATTGCAGTGTAGCTGACCTATTGTTGGGTCGATAGTTGAAGTCCCTCTTTCAGTTTCCAACCATTTCAATATATTCAAATAAGTACAAAGTTGGGAAAATTTGGATTACGGGCTATAACAACATTACTTTCTCAATGATGGTTAATATAATCTTGTATATTCATGTGTGAATATTTGAAGGTTGTTATTACAATCATTGCTAGATATCTTGGATATTATAGTTTCAATGACTAGGAGAACCATGGAGTTGCTACCATATTCGTGGTTTATAGGCTATTTGTATGCTCAAAGATAAGTGTCTACATGACTATGTTGGCAGGTTCTTACCTTATGAAAGTTGTTGTAAGCTATGAATGTCTGCAAGTTTCCTAGTTGTTGTTGTTGTTTGGATCATAACTCTAATTATTTACTTGTAATTCACCATGGTAAGAAATGCATGTTTAACTTCTTAAGAGTGGGTTGCAAACCTGTGTGAGTGGGTTGTAGACGTGTGTTAACTGTTAGAGTTCAAGGATTGCCCTCATACTGTGCATCTAAGGAAATTTTGCATTCGACAATTTCCCCTTGCCTTAAGGAATTCACCAAATTTCCCTTATTTTCCTTTTTCCTTAGAGTGCCTACAGAATCCAATGATCTGAGGTCTATTGCTAGCAAGGATTAGTCCTCTTGTATGTGGCCCTAATTTCATCTAAGGCCAGATTTTGATTTTCAAGTTTGTTTCATCCAATGATCCAAGGTATGGTGGTGGAAAGGGCCAATATCATTGTGTGGAGGCCAAATCACATCATAACCAAATTTCCGGTATTTTAGTGTGTTGCATCCAGTGATATGTGTTCTAGTGGTGGCAAGGGCCAATATCTTTGTATGCATATTAGATCATGTTGGGGCCATATTTCCCCTATTTGAGTGTGTTGCATCTGATTATTCAGGGTCTGATAGTGGCAAGGGCCAATACCATTATATGGAATTCATATCATGTTGAGGTTGAAGTTCCCTAATTGAGTGTTGTTGCATCCAATGATCTTGGGTCTCGTGGTGACAAGGGCCAATATTGTTGTGTGGAGGTTGGGTCACGTTGGGGCCATATTTCCCCTATTTGAGTGTTGTTGCATCCAAGATCCAAGGATCTGGTGGAGGCAAGAGCTAATATGGTTGTGTGGAGATCAGGTTGCACAAGGTTCAAATTCCATGCAAGGGCAAATTAACCTTATAGTTATTCACATTGGAGGTGGTGAGGGTTGTCACAAAGTTGAAATCCCTGGATGAGTGTGGGTTAGATATAATGGGGAAGTAACACAAAATACCATGGTGTGAAGACTTAGTGGACCTTATGCCCATGTTGATGTGGAAGATATTGAAAATGTAGCAAGAAATTCCTAATTAACTTTTCCTTAATTAAATTAGGAGAAATTTCAATTTCAATTTTAGTAAAATACTTGGCGGAAGTTAACTGAAGTGACATGGATCTTATCACTCAATTAAATTAGTTAATTTGAAAGGGATACACTTGAGTTATGTTTGTTTATGATTGATTGCCAATTTCTAGCAATCTATTTCAGTTAATTTGAGTTATTATGAGTTTAACACGTTCTAACTTATAGAGACCTAGTGGAGGGTCCAACAGTGTGGTGTGTACCTCAGTGATCAACCAGTTAACTCATCAATCAGCCCAAAATAATTGATGCATGCAGAAAAATCGAGTTACCGAGTTGAGATTGGAGTTCAAGGGCAGTGTACTATCAGTTGTAGACAATTCCAAATTGTATAGGTCATGCATGAAGTCAGACAAAGGCCTAATGGAATTCTGCAATTCAAATTGGTGAATTTACTAATTAATAGGGGCCTAATTAACAAGGAAACAATGCAAGGAAATACGAGCTTGGCGAGTAGGGAAATTGGCTAAGTATTGGCAAGGTTCAGTGTGTGAGGCATCAAGATAGAGTATACTAGTGTAGAGGTTGCTCACGCTTGAGCAAGCATTGTATTTTCTCTCTTTTTTTTTATTAATGAAATACAGATAGTAAGGGGTTTTGAGCAGTTGCTTTCCCCTAGATTAATATCTGAGCATATGTGATTGAATGTTGACTCATGTTTATGTTGTGATTTCTCGATCGATTAATTATTTTTTTCTGCCGAAGAGTAGAGTAGATTCAAGTGTTTTGTTTTAGTAAATTACATTAGCAGTTTTGAATCTACAAGGAATTTCTACATGGTATCAGAGTGGAAATCACAATAGGAGAGAAGAATTTGAAGTTGTCTTTATAGGTGAATCGAATTTTCAGGATCATTCTTCAGAGCTAGTAGGATGTCTTTCTATGGACTGAGACTAGAGTATGCCCTTGAGGGTAGCTCAAACTATATTACTTGGAAGGACAAGATGGAAGTAGTGTTGGAAGATAATGGGCTAAAGGAATTCATTAATATTGATATTCTGAAGCTTCCAGTGTCTAATGCTTAATATTTAGAAAAATGGAAGGTGTGTGTAGGAAAGGCAAGGAAGATCACATTGGAGGGAGTTTGAGATTATATTGTCTCGAATCTCCATAGGAAAGAGACTCCATATTAAATGTGGAAAGCCTTGACAAACTTGTTTCAGAACATCAATGACCATAGGAAGTTGGCACTGAAGGACAAGCTTCGGAAGATCGAGATGGAAAAGGGAAACACAATACCACAGTACCTGAGCAGGGTCACCAAATGTCAGGATGAACTTGGGAGTGTTGGTATTACGATTGTAGAAGATGATATGGTAATCCTAACACTTCTAGGCCTTCCCAAGAGTTGGCACAGCTACCAGGATTTGGTAAATGGGAGGGAGAAGCTACCAAATTTGGAGAAATTGTGGGCTGACTTGGTGTAAGAAGAAATAAGGTGGAACACCGGAGATGGTACCTTATCTAAGCACTATGATGAGGACAAATTTGCCTTGTCTAGAAAACAAAAGAAATGGAAAGGGAATAAATCCTAACCAAAAGCAGAATTTGGTCAGGAGGAAAGAAGAAAGGCATGTTGAAAATTAAGTGTTTTCACTGTCACAAATTCGGGCATTGTGCAATGAAGTGTCCACACAAGAAAGCAAGCAAGAAGATCGCAAATCAAGGAGTGGGTGAAGACTTGGCTTCATAGTTCGAACTTGATTTTACCCTCATTTCATGCATGGAAAGCATAGTGATAAGTAGTGTGTGGTACCTCAATAGCAATGCCTCATTCCAGATGATGTTCTACAAAGAATTTTTCATTGACTTGGAGGAGAAGGATCTCCATATGCACATCGAGATGGGAGATTATGGAAGGTATAGCACGATCAACATCGGCACAGTTACTTTTCAGAGGGAGTATAGCTCCCCTCTCATGCTCAAGGATGTGATGTATGTATCGAGTCTGGAGAAGAATCTAGTTTTCATCGCAGTGTTGGAGGATTGTCGCTACGATGTGATATTCAGACAAATTAAGGCCTTCTTAAGACAGATCACCATGGGAAAAGTGAAGAATATCAGGGTTCGAGTGAAGAACCTCTACAAATTAGATGTGGAATATTTTGCAGCATTTAGCACAAAAGCAGAGAAGTTGCAGAGCCTAGATTTCAATGAATTATGGCATAGCAGACTTGGTCATTTGCATCATGGT
>APFE031451272.1:39440-62816 GCA_000404065.3 Pinus taeda
TAGGTGTTTGCATTTTCTTTCCTCGGGGCATCAGTTACCGATAATAATGCTCTACTATGCTTTTTGAATTCCTTCAAATAAATTTTCAAACCCAGCTTAAGCAAAAATTTAAGAAAATCTACACACCTTTTTTCACTTTGTAGGAGCTTGATATTGCCTCTGATGTATCTCTGTACTTTGAGATCATATAGTTCTAAATTTGTGATCTGTAGTAGCCCTCTGTGTCTTCTTTCCAATGCCACAAGTCTGACCCAAATTGGATTCTCCGACGAAGAGTTATACGAAATCTCCCACAGTGACTTGATTATAGACTAGTTCAGTAGAGCGAACTTGTACGACGTGCCATGAGTCACTGTTTCAGCCTTTGACTCTAAAAAATATATAAATGAAAACTACAGTCCGTCCTCTTTCTGCAACTTCTTACGAAATTTCAATCTGATGCTCAGAAAGAAAGTTATGACGATTTTCCCCAGGTCACCTGTTTTGAGTGTAATTCAGGAGTCTGCAAAAAGGCCAAATTCCTCAGATCATATCTCCGAAAATATCTCACGAAAAGCTCTGAAATTCGGACCCAAAGTTCAGCACCAATTCTTCTCAAATGGGTTTTTTTTTCGACTTCTGAAACGTCCCAGAAAAAAATTTATAGCGAAAATGCCACGATGACCTGTTTGGAGCAGCGAAACCCTAGAATCCAAAGCTCTGATACCAAATGTTATGAAACCAGCTCACAAAAAGATAGAAAAGAGATATCCACGCCTTAGAATTCAGCCTCTTCGAGGGGGAAACCTCCTTTACATTACACAAATGAACAATTCTTGGATGCCACAAATGAAAAGACCTCCTTTCTATATATAGGAGTCTAAGGGGTCATAACATAACCAGAGCCGACATAACCATAATAATGTAAGGGCACAATAATAATAATAGTGGGCTTCTATGGGGCAAAATAGTAACAATATGCGCACTACATGGGTACATCAATATAATAAGTGGTTTGTACTAATAACAATAAGGGGTGACACTAGTAGTATAGGGGCCTAACAAAGGATGATTCAGATGTTGATGTCGATGTGAAGTTAAAGCAAGAACCTTTAATGTGGATCGGTAAGAAATGGTTAGAGTTCTTATCCAATTAAAGTTGCATGTCTTTTGATTTGATAAATTTCTTTGCCAATGGAATGCAAGTTACAGGGTTTTACCAAAAAGGTGAATGAAAAAGTTGAGTAGGAGACTTGCTTTATTGCAGCAAAATTATGTTCATTTCAGATTTTGAAGTACATTTACATATGATTGAGGATCTTGTACTGATGATTGTTCTTGAGAGAAAGTTGAAGAATGGAATACATGCATCAGAATGGTATGTATGAACAAAGGAATGTTGATGATTTCATTGTATTTGAATAGGCATGTGTAATTGACTTGATGGTCAATTTATTTGTTTAAACATGCATGCAGTGTCATAAAGAATTGGAAAAGTTGATTTTTTCTCCAAGATTGAAAAAGGGAGATAATGATGAAGTGTTTCACAAGAGGCGTAATTCTTTCTACTTTGAAAAAGAATAGTCTAGTTCTTTTTGTGCATGCTTGACTTGGAGAGTCAGTTGTTTGAAAAAGGTATGTTTTGTTGGCTTGTGATTCAGTCAAACATTTGTACACCAAGATGTAAGAGACATGATGATGATTCACATGATGTGAATTTATGTTGTTAAGTTGTTTCTTGCATTATGTTGTTTTTGACAAGATGTCAGAAGAATATTTGCAGTAGCAAAAGTTGCCATAGAAGTGGCTTGGTAAGAAGTGGTTTGACTTCTTGACACAATAAAACATACTTTCATTGGTACTGTTGACATGGATAATGTTTGTTATTCCAAGAAGGGGAACTAACCCAATCTCAAGCCCCAATTAGACCTGCTTTCATTTGGAATGGCTAGCTTCGACGGGTTTTAAGGTATCCTGTAAACCGCTTGAACATGTCAAAAGATTGCTTCCGGGAGGAATAATTCAATTAAATCAACAAAATGAAGTAGCTAACCTCTATGTATTAAATCCTATCTATGCTACTGCTAACTACTCTAATCTAGTCCTAGATACTCTAATCTATCCTGCAAGAGCATAATACAGAGGTTTAAACATCATATATATGTTCAGTAGGAGTGTGATAAAGAAGGTTAAACATCATGCATAGATTCAAATCCAAATGAATCAATCACTGAATTCACAACTGGACAAGACTGTATTAAATCTAAATTGCAAATCTAATTACTCATATAGGAATCTACATTCTTCTATGGAATTAAAACTGCAACTGATGTTTAATTTAGTTTGAAATCTGAGACCATCCACAAGTTAACCATGAAACTGAATCACATTCAATTTAACAAGACTAATAGTGAATTGTAAGTCATCAATATGCATAAATATAAATCACATTTACCTTCATGCCAGTAACAACACTCTAATCCAAAACAATACATTGAGTCTAAAACTAAAGGCTCCTTCTTTCCTCAAAAACAGTCCTCCTCATTCACAATAAAGCAACATTGCTCTACTGAAAAACCAAAAGCCCCTTCTCCTCTTTGGAGGTAATACTTATGTGGCCTCTGAACGACCCTCCACCTTCCATGCTCTTTCCATTCCCTCTTGTCATCACATAGATCAGTCTGTACAACTCTGGTAGGTTGGTGAAACTGCCGACCAACTGAGGTCACCCTGCCTCTTCATCTTCCCATTGTTCTAGATAAGCCCATCGGGTACATAGTGATAGGATCATTAGTGTGACTGCTAGCACATAGAAGGCATAATGGCCGGGTCGATTCATTTCTTGAGGAGGAGAACAGGTGCTGGTGAGAAGGGCAACTGTATGTTGCCTTCCCACAATGGAGACCGGGACAACTTTGCTTGTGGCCTGAATAGGCAATGCATGGGGTCGCAGACAGATTCTTTTACGCAACACTTTTGCATACATGGTCCTTCGAATCCCTTTCTGCATCCTTTTCTTCTCACCTGCAAGGATAGCTATCATTAGCTTTATGACTGTGAACAATAGAACAAAAATTCTCAATCAAATGCAAACATTGCCTTTATTCATTTTATAAAACTAGGGAATAAGTGTAAAAGGATTTATTCCTTGACACTCAGTCAATCATACAATTTCCCGATCAACTTATAGGCTTGGCATAGTTTTCGAGGGCCTCCTTTCATCGTAATCGGGCATCAACCTCTTCCCAATTCACAGGACCCATGCCCTCCACCGCCCCAATGCACAACTGCATTATTGGGACTCCACAGGCCAACATTTTACACTAAAAACCCAATCCTCTGTTATATCGCTAATTTTGAGAAACATGGAAAAACACTGAAAATTCTGCCCTGCTCACTTAGGTCGGACCTCAAAAGTTATGTGTTGGGGTCTATAAATATCTCCAGGTCTGGGCTATCACATATCGCAATAGGCGAGAGCCTGGGGCTCCGCCGATTGTGTTATGCGATAAGGTTGCAGACCCGAAAATATATGCATTGCATTTGATAGGTTGGCAGGTCCGCTATATCGCTGTGCATAATATGTATAAGCCCCAGACTCCAATCGATATGCGATATGCGATGAGGCTATGGACTCAAAGCACATATACGTTAAGGCTCATAAATCGCTTCAGGTCTGCATAGTTGCCTTTCCCTTTGAAAACCCCGACTATAATTTTTTTCTGGAAACACAAGGGCATAAGCGAAAACCTGCATATTGCCATTGGGGCAGATTTGAGAATAAATAGGCCTGGTTTAATAATCATCGGTAGGTCTGGCTTTTGCCTCCCCACTAATTGTATATCTCATGCTTCGCCAATATGCGATGAGCGATTGGGAATCGGGCTTGAAAATATATGTATTCCAGCTGATAAGGCTGTCAGGTCTGGAGGGAAGCGGAATGCCATGTATGCATATGTCTTGGACTTAGGCCGATAGAGATATGTGATGTGGTTTTTGGACTCGAAAATATGTATATTATGGTTTATAATGCCATTGGGTCCGAAACCCTTATGGCATGTGTTATGCGAAGGGTTTTCTTTGTAAAGGGCTTATAACGTGACAATGATGCGATGAAGGGTTTTTTGTATTAAGTGCACAAATGCCCATAGTGAGGGTGGGGTGATTATCCGTGCGGGCATAGAAATACCATGAATGCATATGATGATTGAGAAGTTCGATGAAGGGAATGAATGAAGGGCTAAGCTGGGTCCAAAATGAAATATGCCACAGAGATTTATCAAAGAGGGCCTTGACCATTTAGAAATTAAAGATTTGGCTTGGCAAAGAGCCAAAATATTTGGGATTGGGTAGATCATTCGGAGTGCAAGATCAACTTATAGGGGGGCCCATTCAAAATTACTACCAAGGCAAGTTTTGATAGGGTGGTGGTTGTGGCCACAAGAAATGGCAAACTACTGGACAAACCAGTTATCTTTGTTTCCAAATAAACCTTGGATCAGATAGAACAACAGAGTGTTTAAGATAAACTTGAAATGCATATTGTACAGATGGACAAGCATGGGTTCCACTTAAACATTATTGCTTTAGAGGGGATAGAGACAAATAACTTCTACTTTCTGATATGATTTTGACAGGCATTCTCCATGGTAGTATTATGGGGTTTATCAACCTTCCTCTACCTGTTTCCCACTTTCACAAATCCCTTTGTGGCCATCACTGGTCTGACCATACCTGTTTAGGCGTGTACCTCAGCTCTTTATGGCTCATCAAGCTTGATGTAGAGATGCTTTTTCTTGCACTTTATATGATAATTTCAGTGCTATACTTATTGATTGAATGGGGTGCAGTCATGGCTCATGCCATATTTTTAAACCACTTAAGCAAGGTTGGGCTTGATGTGTCAACCAATACTCTGAGCCCAGCAATAGTCCTTTCTCTAACTGGCTTCCCAAACAATCTGTCCGTCCAAATTGGCACAAGGACTTGACATTTCATTTCTTTTTAGATAAGTCCTTCCAGTTTCAGGCACAAGGACTAGAGCACAATTAGATCTACCACAGGGTATGAGAAAGTGAGCTTAGCCCATGAAAGGAGCTTTGCTTGTGAATAATAGGTCTTTTTACCATTTAATGTGGTGGATGGGACCAATGGAGAATTACTGTAAACCTTACAAGCAAGTGTAGGCTAGGTCTAAGTGGGATTTATTTAAATGCAACGTTCCTCCATGCTAGTCTAGCTATAGTTACACATTTTTGTTTTATAAAAGTGCCCCTACATGCTCCAGATGTTCAAGTTATCAAAAAATCTCACACAGTTCCCCAACATATGTCAATGAGGGGTTTCAGTTTGGTTTGCAGGGAAATTATGGGTTCATGAACATCAGAATCATTGGCAAGCTTATGAGGCAGGGAAAGGCCGAGATTAGCGAATGAGGGAAAATCTGAAAGGTAGAAAGAGATCGGAGGACTACAATTAGCTGGCTGAAAAGGAATGGAATTCAAAATAGCAGGAGAACAGACTTGGCAAAAAACAAAGGAAAGGATAGAAAAACAACTAAACTAACAACAAGAATGAAATGAACTCTAACCTACTCAGGGGGCAACCACCAATGCGGTGGCTATTGGAAGTATCTCTTCAAATGTTGCCCATTAACAGGGAGATTTTCAGTCTCCCCCTACAATGTTTTCAACCTGTAAGTCCCTAGACCAATATTTTTAATGACTTGGAATGGGCCCAACCATAGGTGTTGGAATTTTGTGTGTTTACCCTTTGGCTCACTCAGCTTGTCCCATTTCAGAACTAGTTGCCCCACTTGGAAATCTTTATCTCCCCCCAGATGATTATCAAACCATATTTTTACAATCATTTGGTGATTTTTGAATTTAATTCTGGCTCTATCCCTTAATTCCTCTAGCTTCATCAGTTGGTCAATCATTTCTTGAAGTGGGTCTGAAGGGGTTCCTCTTGAAGCTTGGGAGAGCTGTAAGGATGGAAGAGCAACGTTTGGGGGCAAGATGGCTTCCTGTCCATAGACTAGGAAGTATGGAGAGTTACCCAAGGCCACTTTAGGGGTGACCCTATTGGCCCAAAGGGCATTTGTCAAGGCGTTGTGCCAGTTCCTCTGGTTATCAGTGACTGTCTTACAGATTATGCGGATAAGGTTCTTATTGGAAGACTCTGCAACTCTATTTCCCTAGGGATAATAGTTTGCCACATATTTTATTTGGATTGACTTATCAATGGCAAACTCATTTAGTCTCAGAGATGAAAAATAAGAAGCGTTATAAACTATGAGAGCATCAGGGATGCCATACCTATTGGTAATGAATTTCTCAATGAATGATATTACCTCATCGTCGTTCACCTTCTGGAGTGGGATGGCTTCGGTCCATCTGGTGAAGGAATCAGTCGCTGTGAGTATATAATTGTGATGTTGTGAGGAGTTTGGAGTGATCTCGCCTATGACGTTGCTGGAACGGTCGGTAAATCATGATAGGCCTGAGGAGAACATAGGGCTTTCTTTCTTGTCCTACGGCAGTTTGGCACACCTTGCATTTGCGAGCATAGGCATGCAAGTCTCTGAAAACTGTGGTCCAATAATATTCACCTCTCAATATTTTGTGGGTAGTGGTCCCTTTGCCATAATGACCACCTGCTGGGCCATCATGCATTTCTTTCAATACATGGTTGGCATCATCTTTCTCTAAACACCTCAGCCAGATTCCATCATGATTTTTTCTGTACAAGATGTTGTCGGCCAAATAATACAGATTGGATTTTAATCTAAGAGCTCTCCTCTATGATGCATCCATGTGTTTAGGACACGAACCCCAAACTACATAGAAGCGTATGTCGTGGTACCACGACTCAGGGTCCAAAAAGATTTCCGATGCTTCTCTCTCATACACCAACGCTTCGTTACTCCACAAGAGCTCCTCCTTGAGTTCCCTTTGTGCATATTGCAAGCTCAATGTTCCTTATTTTTCAGATGCCTCCTTTTGGTCCACTAAGGCTTCTCCTGCTAGCCTGCAAAGTCCCTACCCTCTAACTATCGGTGCTGGCTTTATCTCTAGGTCGAACTCTCTTCAAGGGCGATTATCCAGTTCCCTCTTTATTCACCCATTTCTTTTTGCACGAAGAGGGCTCTTACAACAGGATGGGGCATGATGAATTTGGTGTTGGCCTTTAGTAAGTAAGGGTGGAAATGTTTAATGGCCTTGAAAACTACATAACCCTGTTTCTCCATGTTTGGGTAATTCAGTTTTGCTCCTTGGAGATTTGAAATGATGTAGGAAATGGGGACTTCATTACCATAATCATTGTTTTTGAGTAAGAATTGCGGCATATGAAAGGTCGAAAGCAAAGGTGTATGAGAAGAATCCTTTGCTGAAATCAGGCTGACCAGTGCAGGGGCTTCAGCAATGGCTTCCTTGATTCGTCAAAATGCTTCCTTGGCTTCATCGTTCCATTTATACGCAACGTCTTTCGTCATCATCAGCTGCAAGGGGCACACTATTTCTGCGAAGCCTGAGATGAATTTTCTAATGAAATCAATCCTCCCGTAGAAAGATTGCATGGCCTTTTCATTGGCAGGGGGCTGTATTCTCATGATGGTTTGTATTCTTTTAGGATAAATCACAATCCCATCTTTATAAAGGATATGACCTAGTAGTTTCCCCTATGTGGCTGCAAAGATGCTCTTCTTGGGATTCAAATAAATTCCATACATTCGACATCTTTTGAAAATATTCCTCAGGTGATAAATGTGATCCCTCCTGTGATATGAATACACAGTGATGTCATCCATGTACACCACTACCAATTTATTCATCAGCCCTTAGAAGGCTATGTCCATAGCTCTCTGGAATGTGGCACCCATGTTAATAAGCTTGAAAGACATTTTACGGTATGCATACATGCCCCATTTAGTGTTGAAGGATGTCTTAAGCTGATCCCCATGAGATACCAGTACCTGATTATATCCTGAAAACCCATCTAATAGGGACAACATTTCAGACCCAAAAACGCATTGAAGGATGTCTTCCATAGAAGGGACATGATAGTTATCCTTTTGAGATGCTCTGTTCAGTTTTCTGAAATCAATACGCAGCTTGATGTATCCATTTTTCTTTCTCACTGGCATGAGATTGGCTACCCAGTGGGTGTGTTTGACCAGGAATATGATTTTAGCATCCTGCATCTTGTTCAGTTCTTTCTTCACCAATGGTTCTAGGCTTGGATGCATCTTACACAGCTTTTGTTGGTAGGGCTTGGCCTCCTTTTCGAAAGGGATCACATGCTGCATAATATTGGTATAAAAGGTCTTTAGGTCTTCATATGTCCAAGAAAATACATCCTTGTATTCTTTAAATAGTTTGACAAATGCAACCTTTTCTTGTGGAGAGCACCCTAGGCCCAGATTGACATTTTTTGGGTCTTTTTCAGTCCCAAGGTTGATCATTTCATACTTCATGGACGAGCTATGTGTTTTGCAATTAGTAGGTTTCTTGAATTTATCATGCAAGTCATACAAATGCTCCATCCTAACCACTGATTTTGGAATCACATTGGGTAGATACTTTTCCTTATCTTCCCTTTCACTCATAAGCTTGTCATGCTCCTTTTCGTCAATGACTGCACTCTTGAATGTCTTCTCGCAGTGTAGGAACTCAAGGATTTGCTCATCATGTTCAAAAACCTGCCAATTCGAGATGTTATTAGGCACATACGGTCTAAAAATCAATTCAACAGAACATTTATTTTTCTTCAATCTAAAATCAGGAAAAAGTTTAGCAGCCATATTAGCCATCAGATCAACATCTTGGTTTTGGCCTTGAGGTATGTATGCAATATTAAAGGAATGAAAACTATCAATTAAAACCCATACCTCATGCTGCTACCTCACCAGGTATGGAGAATTGCAATGTACCCTTTTTCTTACCTAATATATGATTATCTGTGAGTCACCAAAAACCTTAAGATTTTTCACATTCATACCAATGGCTTTCTTCAGGCCTTGCAGAAGGCTCTCATATTCGGTTGTGTTGTTGGTGCCTGTGAACTCCAACTGGTTGGCCATTAGATGTTGGTTTCCTTGTGGGTTAATGAGAATATTTCCAGCACCTGCATCTTCAAGGCAGTTAGAGCCGTCAAAATAGAGTGTCCAAAATATTATATCTAATGCTACATCAATTGAAATACTATCTAAGAAATTGGTCCTATCATCTATTATAATACAGGATAGCTCATCAGTTTTATTATAGGAGGGTATTTCCAACTGTGTGTGTGTCAAATTTTCTTTAACAGTTTCTACATGAAAATCTCAAAAACAGGTTTCTATATTATAAACACTGAAACTATAGTTCCCAAGGATGGAGTTGGTAAACATTATAGGTTCATTGGGACCATTTTGTTCCATTACCACATACTTCATGTATCTCTCCCTATCGACTCTCAGCATATCACCCTTTCCCTTCTGAGGCAACAAAAGATGGGACCAATCAGTTAAGAAGTATCCATTCAATTTTGCTGACTAGTCTCTGCTAAGCAACATTCCATAGGCCTCAGTTATATCGACTACCACTATATCAATGACCTGTGCGTACTGTGGTTCAGCAGCCATCTAAATCAACACATCCTTTAATTCTCCGATTACTGTCACATTTGTCCTATCTAATTGCATGATTCAAGTTCCAGGTTTTTTAGGTATGGCCTGAAGTCTTTTAACCACAGCATAAAGGCATGACAATGGATGAGGCACCAGAATATACCAAGCAATTGTGGATGTTCATGTTGAAAATTTCAAACGTAATGAGGGATAGTGGGGTCATAGATTTTGATTTCCTCCCTATCATGGCTACACTAACATCTTGGGGTTTTTGATTCATTTTAGACAACTTGGCCTCCATAGCTGAAGGTATTTGGGTTGCATTAGTGGTACTAACAGGTTTGGACATTCGCTTCTTGGTTTGGGTGCTTGAGGTGGTGGGGGTTTTGTAGTTCCACTCATTCATAGCTTTTAGCAGTAAATCTCTTTGCTGCGTTAATTTTAACAAGTCAAAATATGTGATATCGACCCTAGACTTCTTGAGATCATCCACAATATTATAATCAATGTTATAGACAGGATAGGGCAGAGTAAACATACCTGTTTTTCCATTTTTAAGTGGGAGTTTACCATGTTGAGTAGCTTTCGTTGCAGTGGGAAATGCATTTTCGTTCTTTGGGTGACTTGCAACAGGGGTATTCTTGGATTGATTGCTAGGTCCACTCTTCTCGACAGGAACTCTGGGGGTGGATGCTTTCACAAGGTGAACATCTTGCATTGTTTGGTTTAAGGGTTTTGTCACACCTGGAAGCGGCCCTTTACTGTGCATGTGGAATTCATTAGTGTTGATTTCTGTAGTGTTATCTCCCTCATCGTCATTCTCATCACTATGGAAATCCCACAACACATTAATTTGGGTTTCCTCATCTGAGGGTTCTTCTACTTGTATTCCTCCTTGTTTCCCTATTCTGGTTCGAGCTCTAGTATAGGTTCTTCTTTATTGAGGAGCGATCCAACCAGAGCCAATTTTTCTGTGTTTAAAGCCCCTTCATTAGGTGGAACAGGCAATGCAAGTTGACCCTGACCACCTTCTATTTTCTTCTGGTAGAAAGGTTTGAAGGGTTTTCTATTATTATAATCTCCTCCCTTACCACTAGTACTCTCTCCATGATTCCTTCTCATATCAATGACTGTGTTCGTATGTTTCTTAATGATCCGATGCAACTCTTCCACATCCGTGGTGTCCTTGTCTTTAGTTTCAGCCCCTTTGTTATCATTTCCATTATTCTTCTTGGATGTTTGAGGGGCTTTCTTTTCTCCAGTTGTAGTGTGGCATGCTGTGAAGCTGATCATTTCATTTTCAACTTTCACCGCTTCATCAATAGCACCTTGTAAGATTTTCACATTACTCCTTTTATCCAACATTGCTGGAGGTACAAGGAGAGTAAAGATATAGAATTCCATTAGCACCTCTTCCGTAGGTCTAGCGATGACAGGGATTCTATTGAATAAGGTGTTGAATCGGATGTTAAAATCCTTATCCTTCTCCTTGGTTTCCATTTTCAGACGGGATATTTCTAAAACTAAGGCCGCAGGTGTTTGTCATCACCAAACTTGTCCAAAAGGGCCTGCTAAAAAGCATCCCAAGAGGTAATTGACCCTATTCTCAGACTGAAATACCATGTGGAGGCTGCACGAGTCAAAGTAAAAGATAATAGGCGACACACCACATCTTCATTAGCGACACCCAACCTGCACAAGGCTAGGAAGAAAGAGAGAATATGGTTATCAGTGGTATCTCCCTGCTCAGGGTTGAAATTGGGTAACACTCTTTTTGTATTTTTGGGTAAGGGATGCTATTGCCTGGGTACCGCTATAGCATCCTATGCAAGCTAGGGAGGGAGTGCTCTTGGAGGAGGTGGGGGTTGATTCCCACCCGAAGGAGGAGGCGAAGGTTGATTCCCACTCGGAGGAGGAGGTGGAGGTTGATTTCCACCTGGAGGGGAACATTGGCCATAATATGGACAGGGAATTTTTGGTTAGAGGCTTCTCCCTTAGGATTCTCAAAATCAAGTGAGGAGTTTCCTTTAGAAAGGGAATCCTCAGGAATTTCTTCCCAAGGGGTGTCGATACTTTGCAAGGATTCTAGCATAATGTCTTCGAGAGAAGTGGCTGCTGATGTATCTTCGCTCAGGGTAAAGATCCTTGGCTTTCTCTTAGTTGTCAGAGGTAAAGAGTGAAAGATGGGAAGCTGAGAGAGTGAATGAGCGTAAGCCCGAGTAAGTGCTCTGATAGGTTGTTCCTGAGTGACGGGATACTCCCACAGTCTCTCTTCCTTGGGTGACCCAGATACAGGGCTTAGAGGGGTCTTTGTCTCTTCAAAATGAGGCTCTTTCAAATTTGTGGTAGGATCTCTCCGACCTTTATGATCCATACATTAATCCTTTTGAATCCATGCGTGGCACTTATAGATGAAATCTTGAACAGTTGGAGAGGGCAGTTCAGGCCCTCCTTCTAGCACCAATTTGTTGACATGTCTAATGCTCACTATGCCAACAAGGGGAACTAACCTAATCGTAAGCTCTAATTAGACCTGCTTTCGTTTGGAATGGCTAGCTCCGACGGGTTTTAAGGGACCCCGTAAACTACTTGAACATGTCAAAAGATTGCTTCCGGGAGGAAGACTTCAATTAAATCAACAAAATGAAGCAGCTAACCTCTATGTATTAAATAATATCTATGCTACTTCTAATTACTCTAATCTAGTCCTAGATACTCAAATCTATCCTGCAAGAGCATAATACAAAGGTTTAAACATCATATATATGTTCAGTAGAAGCGTGATAAAGAAGGTTAAACATCATGCATAGATTCAAATCCAAATGAATCAATCATTGAATTCACAGCTAGACAAGACTGTATTAAATTTAAATTGCAATCCAATTACTCATATAGAAATCCACATTCTTCTATGGAATTAAAACTGCAACTGATGTTTAATTTAGTTTCAAATCAGAGACCATCCACAAGTTAACGATGAAACTGAATCACATTGAATTTAACAAGACTAATAGTGAACTGTAAGTCATCAATATGCATAAATATAAATCACATTTACATTCATGCCAGTAAAAACACTCTGATCCAAAACAATACAATGAGTATGAAACTAAAGGCTCCTTTCCTCGAAAATGGTTCTCCTCATTCACAATAAAGCAACACTGCTCTTCTCGAAAGTCAAAAGCCTCTTCTCCTCTTTGGAGGTAATACTTATGCGGCCTCTGAATGACCCTCCACCTTCCATGCTCTTTCCATTCCCTCTTGTCATCACACAGATCAGTCTGTACAACTATGGTAGGTTGGTGAAACTTCTGACCAGCTAAGGTCGCCCTGCCTCTTCATCTTCCTATTGTTCCAAATAAGCCCATCGAGTACACAGTGATAGGATCATTAATGTGACTGCTGGCACATAGAAGGCATAATGGCCAGGTCGATTCATTTCTTGAGGAGGAGAATAGGTGCTGGTGAGAAGGGCAACTATAAGTTGCCTTGCCACAATGGAGACCGGGACAACTTTGCTTGTAGCTTGAATAGGCAACGTGTGGGGTTGCAGCCAGATTCTTTAAACATAGCGCTTCTGCATACATGGTCCTTTGAATCCCATTCTGCATCCTTTGCTTCTCACCTGCAAGGATAACTATCATTAGCTTGGTGATTGTGAAAAATAGAACAAAAATTCTCAACCAAACACAAATGCTGCCTTTATTCATTTTATAAAACTAGGGAATAAGTGTGAAAGGATTTATGCCTTGACACTCAGTCAATCATACAATTTCCCACTCAACCTATAGGCTTGGCACAGTTTTCGAGGGCCTCCTTTCATCGCAATCGGGTATCAGCCTCTTCCCAAGTCACAAGATCCATGCCCTCCACCACCTTGATGCACAACTACACTATCGAGACTCCACAGGCCCGCCTTTTACACTGACAACCCGATCCTCTGTTATATCGCTAATTTTGAAAAACATGGGAAAACACTGAAATGTCCACCTTACTCGCTTAGGCTAGACCTCAAAATTTATGTGTTGGGGTCTATAAATATCACCAGGTCCAGGCTATCAGATATCACAATAGGCAAGAGCTTGGGGCTCCGCCGATTGCGATATGCGATAAGGCTGCAGGCCCGAAAATATATACATTGCATTTGATAGGTCAATGGGTCCGCTATATCACTGTGCATAACATGTATAAGGCCTAGACTCCCACCGATAAGTGATATGCGATGAGGCTGCAGAACCGAAGCACATATATGTTACGAACCATAAATCCCTTTGGGTTTGCACAATTTCCTTTCCCTTTGAAAACCCTGACTATAATGCTTTTCCATAAACACAAGGGTATAAGTGAAAACCTGTGAATGGCCGTTGGGGCAGATTTGAAAATAAATAGGCCTGGTTTAATAATCATTGGTAGGTCCGGCTTTCGCCTCCTCGCTAACTGTATATCCCATGCTCCGCCGATATGTGATGAGCGATTGGGAACTAGACCGAAAAATATATGTATTCTGGTTGATAAAGCTGTCGAGTCTGGAGGGAAGCAGAATGCCATGTATGCATATGTCTTGGACTTAGGCCGATAGCGATATGTGACGGGGTTTTTGGACCCGAAAATATGTATATTGTGGTTTATAATGCCATCGGGTCTGGAACCCTTGTGGCATGTGTTATGCGAAGGGTTTTCTTTGTGAAGATCTTATAACGTGACAATTCTGTGATGAAGGGTTTTGTGTATTAAGTGCACAAACGCCCATAGTGAGGGTGGGGTGATTATGCGTGCAGGCATAGAAATACCACAAATGCATATGATGATTGAAAAGTCCGATGAAGGGAATGAAGGGATAATCTGTGTCCATAATGAAATATGCCACAAAGATTTATCAAAGGGGGCATTGACCATTTAGAAATTAAAGGTTTGGCTTGGCAAAGAGCCAAAATATTTGGGATTGGACAGATCATTCAGAGGAGTGCAAGATCAACTTATAGGGGGGCCCATTCAAAATTGCTACCAAGGCAAGTTTTAATAAGGTGGTGATTGTGGCCAAAATAGGTACATATGCAAATTTCAGTTAATTATGCATATATTTATGATGTAATCTCACATTTGTTTGAGCCACCTTGGTTCGATGATCAAGGAAGCGATGTTTAGCTACCTTTTGTAAACTTCTCAACAAAAATTCTGAATGAGTTCAAGGAAGACAGTTCTTAACAGGAGGACAAGCGCATCTAGAAGGGAAGTGTCAACTACCTTCGAGTTTTGGTTCAAAGGCACTAGCCATGCAAGGCAAGTGTATGGAGGCTAAAAATAAGAGGGTGTTGTACTCTCATCTACTGTACAGATCAATATATCAGTCTTTTGGGGTCTAAAAGGTTCTTAATGGGGAGGAGTGATCAGATATTAATCCATGACCTAAGTGATAGCTCAAATTTCAAAGTGTTCAAAAGAGTGTTGAGCCTGAGCAACCGGATATATCTCGTCTTCCTTATTCCGGCGCTGTGAATAATTCAAAAAACTCACACTGTATGAAGGAGTTATCGCAATTTGAAAAGTCCAGTAAACTGTAATTTATGGACATTTGACCAAGAATAGTTTGATCTTTGGAAATATTAAAAAAGGTATATTCCAAGGAATATTCCCTAGAATTTTCCCTTTTGGGGACCAATTAGGTGCTGACATGAGGCAAGCTCGGAGGCCGCCACGTGGCCTTGGAATGGTTATGTAAAATTTGTTAGCAGTTTGACGGAATCGAACTCGTGACCTCTGGCAAGACAGGACAACGCTCTACCAACTTTGTCTAACGTGTTTCTTAACATATAATGGTTGCATGGCATATTTAACTTGTAATGGTCAGAGGGTTGGGGGTTATGACTGCCAATGGTCTTACTCGCCAGCGGTCTCCGAGACAGTTCACATGACCCAATGTGATGCTTTACCACCCCTTGCAGTCCCACACAATTGCAAATTAATATGACTACCAGCCTTATCCCTAACCACCCCATATGCACGCCAAAAATTTATGGTAATGGATACCTCCAACGGTCTAGCTTGGTGCAGTGGATAAAAAAGGTGGTTATGCTAAATTTAACTGGAGTTAAGTGGAGTTCACCAAATTTGGTGGAGTATCCTTAGGGGATATGGACTAAATGCACTCCAAGAGTAGTTTTCGACTAGAGAGAGTGAGACAAGAGGCTAGCTAGGATAATTGGAGCCTTTTGAAGCCAATGGAATAGTCTAGAGAAGCTGAAGAAGTCATCTTCATAGAGATTTTTATCCAGGGAGATTTTGGAGCTCAGGGCCATGAGGAATTGGAGGTAGTTGTAGGAGCAACCAATACTTGTTCTCAGCGAATCAACAATCATTCCTGACTGCAATGAGCCTTCTGAATCCATTACAAGGATTTTTAGAAGCATTTTAAGACTTCTAAAGGTTGATATGCTACAACGAAGTTTAAGGAAGCCAAGTGCCAACCGTGGAGGAAGGCCTAGTTTGGGGATGGAGTGCTCATTTTCAGCAAATGATCAGTCCATTTTCGGTGTTTGATATGTGCTGGAGATAGTAGATGAGATTTTAGTGACAGTTAAAGAATTTTGAAGGTTTTAGTGCCATCAAGAAGCTCAAGGTAGCTCAGAGCACTGTTTGAAGGAATCAAGTCTAAGGGAGCTTAGCTCTGTTTGCAGAGTGATGACAGCCATGATAGGGATATAGATGGTAAACTAAGCCCATTGGTTCAGTTCAGTAACCTTTGGAGTTAAGTTTGAAACTTGTGAAACAAACTTTACCATAATCCCAAAGAGCCAAGTCAAGATGACAAAATCTCAAGGAGACGCAGCCCACGATATTCGGGTGAACTCCTAGATTAAATTTGCTATTATGTGTGGTTGTTTATTTGCTGAATTATATGGCTGTTATATGTGTTTAATATCAGCAAAAGAAAATGGACTTAAAGCACTTAAACAGTTAAAAGAAAACATACACCTCTTTCAAGTATTTAATTCCACAAATGTCATATATAAGCTAGATCATTTATTTGTTTAACTGAGTGGGAGGTTCTTGTAAGCATAACAAGTAATCAAACCCCCATTTCAGATCACTAAGATATAGGAAGAAGGGGGGAATTCTTGAAGATTTCAATAGTGAGCTAGTGAGTTTCACCAACGATGAAATAGTGAATGTAAAAAATGATGAGTTAGTGAATGCCAACAATGATGACAGAGTGAATGTCAGCAAGGGTGAGTGAATGTTAGCAATGGTGAGGGACTGAATGTCATCAATAGTGATATAGTGAGTGTCAACAATGGTGAGGTAGTGAATTTTAGCAATTATGAGCTAGTGAATGTTAGCAACGATGAGCCAGTGAATGCGAGCTAGTTTCCTAGTTGGTTCACCCGTTGCGACAACTTGTTGGGCAACCATTGCAGCAACTCGTTGGGTCACCATTGCAATAATAAATCACCTTTATGTATCCTTCAATGACATGGTTACTTTGATCTAGAATTATGTAGGAATGCAACAGAATAAAGATAGAAACATAAACACAAAGATGCAGCAAAAATAAATCTTCATTTCATTAATATCAAAGAACTGAAATATGCTTACAAGCATAATGGAAATAAACTAGCTCGGACGATGGTAGTTTATATCTGAGAAGAGATGTGGTGGCTACATGCTTGTAAATTGTGTTATGAGGCTCAAGGGCCTTTTTGTTATTGAATAACATAGGGAAACCCTAAACAACCAAAACCATAACCCCAAGAGATGGAACACCAAGAGTTTGTGGACCCCATTGGGGTTAGTTGGGTAGTCAACTTCCTAGGGTCGTAACTTGGTCATATGACCTTTATTTGATGCGTACAATATTTCATTGGAAATATATATCTGAGTACTATAGGATTTGTGATAGACTGTTGCCTATGGTTGTGGGCCTATTGTAAACCCCAAAAAAATGTTGTTTAGGAGGTCAAAACAACTCCATAAGTTCAAGACCTGAAAAACTACTAAAAATAGTACATATTGCTATAAAAAGGAAACTGATGAAAATGACAGGAGGTCTAGGTGGAATAGGTGGGTGGCCACCAATATCCATTTGGATTAGTCCTCCTCCCTTACGAAGCAATGGTCCCCATTGCATGCAGAGCCTCCATGAGGTGAGGAAATTTCTGTTAAACCTAGTCCATGGTGAACCACTTTCCTTGGTGAAGGAATTGGTCTGCTTTAAAAACTCGATATATTTGGATCCTTTGCTAGCGAGCATTCTTAATCTATGTGTCGATGATCCTATCATTTGTGACCTTTTCGATGCATCTTGGGTTGAGCTCTATTGGTTTTAGCTACTCAGCAACATCGGATGTGTCCAAGAATGGGGGAAAGTATGATCACAATGAGTCCACATTAAATGTTGGGTGCATGCCAAGGAATGGTGGAATGTTGAGCTCAAAGGAATTGTTCCCTATAGCCTTGGTGATGGTGTACAAACCATATCGGAGCATGTGAAGCTTGCGGTGGGGCCCAGTAAGGCATTCCTTCTATAAATGTTACCAAACTTTGTCACCTGCCTAGAACTTGTGTGCTACCCGATGTTGATCATGACACCACTTGTACTTAGTATTGGCTCTTTCCATTATGCCATGGACCTGTTGGCAAATATGTTGAATATTCTCAATAAATTTTTTAGCCCTGTTAGATTTGGATTGGACATGAGCTGAATCTACCTGAGTAGCTACAAATGGTATGGCCACATCAATGGGACATAATGGCTGGAATCCCAACCCCATCTGAAAGGGGTTGTGGTCAGTTGAGCTATGGAGATCTAAGTTGTAGTTTTGTTGGACATGGGGGAGGATTTCATCTCATGTGCATGGATGCTTCGAGTTGCACATGCGCATAATGTGAATGATCATCTTGTTGATGACCTATGTTTGGCCATCAGTTTAAGGGTGGAAGGTTGTGGACTTAGTGAGATTGGTATCCAGGATGAACCAAAGGCTTGACCAAAATGTACTTAGGAACTTGTTGTCTCGATTTAAGATAATATACTATGGGATCCAAAAGTGTACCTGTTAGTGTCCTATATTATAGTAATCAAAGTCAAGCTTAGTTTTTTATTACTTTGGTCAATTTGTAAAGTGTTGTTATGATCTCATAGAGAACAACTCAATAGGATATATTAAAGTTTGAGTGGTAAATAAAAATCAAGTTGTCAATGTTTTAAAAGGTCTAAGGTTAGTAAGTCTAGGTTTAATGTGTCATCCAAGTCATGGATAAAGGCAATAATGGATTTGGTTTCTCATCATTGGGACAAGTTAGTGATGTCTTTTAAGTTAGTGATATGGTTATATCAGATAGTACATCATATCCTTGTAATCGTGAGTTGTTATTGTGCTTCTCCATTGCATTGTGCTTGAGGATTTTTAACTTCAAAAAGTCATCATTACACTCAAAGAAAGTTCTAGACTACATGGAGGGTTACAAAGACTTGTTTTGGCTTTCAAAAATCCATCAAGTTCTTTCCCACCCTCCTGAGGCACTCTGGATGTCAGTAGGACACTTGTTGTGCTTTCACAATTGCTATGGTTTCTTGAACCTTGATGACCTCTAGGTTCTAGAAGTTTTTGTTCTTGTTCATTTTGTGTTTAATCACTCAAAATTCATCTCAAAATTTTCAAGTGTTTGGTTGTGTTATATTCTTTCCATGACTAGCTCCCCTATTTAATCGGGGGGTTAGAGGGGGGCGGAGGCCCCCCCTTCGTTGTGCCGATTGTGCAGCGTGGGGGTCACAGGGGGTTTGAGGGGGTGGGTAGCCCCCCTCTACGGGGTCCGAGGCAACGCCCTGGGGAAACTTTTTTTGGACCCTATATTAGGTGGGCAAACCTATCTATGGTTTTGTGCATGGTTTTCACAGATGGTTTTGGGCACGATGGTTTTTGATCCATGGTATTTGATGCTTCGACATGGATAAATATGTATTGTAACATTGAAAGGAACATAATGAAAGATCAA
This sequence comes from Pinus taeda, assembly GCA_000404065.3. Taxonomy (NCBI): domain Eukaryota; kingdom Viridiplantae; phylum Streptophyta; class Pinopsida; order Pinales; family Pinaceae; genus Pinus; species Pinus taeda. The sequence goes on from APFE031451272.1 coordinate 59,023, forward strand.
TTTGGTAGTCCTAGTTTTGGCATCTGGGGGAAAATCTCTGTATATATATGTTTTATGTGTTATGGTCTCACATTTTTTATTTTATGTGTTTTAGAATTTGTATGCAGGTAATTTCTATATGGGGTTAAAACCTACATTTGGTATCAGAGCTGTTTTGGCCTCAAGGGGAAGCCTTTATTGTTGAGTGGTTTCACTTGGGCCTATGGTTGACCCTGTTCAGTGGGAGATCTGCGAGATCAATTCCGGTGGTGAAAGAAGATGGCGAGCAGTGGAAAGATAGAGATCGAGAAATTCAATGGTCAGAGTTTTGAGTTATGGAAACTCAAGATGGAGGAGCTGTTAGTAGATAAAGATCAGTGGATTGTGGTAGATCTGGGTACTAAACCAACAGGAATGTCCGATGATGAATGGAAGAAGTTAGATAGGAAGGTAAAGAGCACAATACAATTATGTTTCTTAGATTTAGTATTGTTGAATTTATCAAGGGAAGCTACGGCTAAGGCTTTGTGGGTCAAGTTAGGGACTTTGTACCAATCTAAGTCTCTGGGGAATAAACTGTTCCTACGGAAAAGATGTATAACCTGAGGGTGAAATATGGAGACTCGGTGACAAATAATTTGAACGCGTTTAATACTATGGTAAGTCAGTTATTATCTATTGATATTAAAATTTTAGATGAAGATAAGTGCATCAGTTTGTTGTGTTCTCTACCAGATTTGTGGGATAGTCTAGTTATTGCAATAGGTAGCAATGAAACTACCTTGTAGTTTGATGAAATAGTCTTATCCTTGCTGACGAAGGAGATGAGATGGAAAAATATGGAGACCCATAATGGTGATGCCTTATCTATACGATGACGGTCCCAAAATAGAAACAAAAATAAATCATCGAGTGGGAGATCTAAATCTAGAGGGAGATCTAAATTTCCAAGAAAAAATGTAAAGGTGGTGTGTTGGAAATGCATAAAGGAAGGGAACTACAAAAGGGAGTGTAAATCTAAAGCTCCTGAGAAAGGAAAGGGATCTATTGATGCTCCTTCTACAGAGGTGAAAACCACCTCAGATGAAGGTGGGGATGTGTAGTTGGCTTCTTCAAGTACACATGTAGATCATAAGGCATGGTTGATTGACTTAGGTGCATCCTTTCACTTCGCTCCCTATAGAGAGTGGTTCTGCGAGTATGAGAAATACAATGGTGGTGATGTCTTCTTAGGGGATGATAGGAAGGCTAGAATCATTGGTCGCAGAAAAGTAAAGTTGAAGTTGCAAATTGGAAGGGTTAGAACACTTCTGGGTGTTCTACATATTCCTGCATTGGCCAAGAATTTGATTTCTGTAAGCAAGTTGGATGATACAGGTGTAAAAATAGTGTTCGAGAAAGATACTTGCAATATGGTTCGGGGAGCATTGGTATTGGAGTTTGGATTGAAATTGTGTACATGCTGCAAGGTAGCACTGTTGCTGATGGGTGCAACAGTTTTGTGGTTCCTAAAAGTGGAGTAGAAAATCTAGTGGTCTCCGGAGAAAAGGCCATGCTATGGCATCAAAGGCTTGGACATATTAGAGAGAAGGGCCTTCAAATATTTCATGGTAAAGGTATTGTAGAAGGTATGACTAATATCTCTCTGGATTTTGCTTTATGTGAAAATTGTGTATATGGGAAGCAGAATCGGGTGAGTTTCCCCTATGGTTGTAAGAGGGTGAAATAGATATTAGCGCTTGTGCACAGTGATGTGTTTGGACCTGTGAAGGTTCCATCACTAGGTAAGTCTGTGTACTATGTATCATTTATAGATTACTTCTCAAGGAATACATGGATATATTTCCTCAAGAAGAAATCTGAAGTCTTTGACAGGTTTAAATAATTTAAGGCTCTAGTGGAAAACCAGACAGAGAAGAAGATAAAGGTGTTGAGGATAGATAACGGTGGAGAATTTTGCAACAAGGAATTTGAAGAATTTTATAAGAAGTGTGGTATAGCATGGAAGAAGACTACTCCATACACACCTGAGAAAATTTGAGTTGGAGAAAGAATGAACAAGATGTTGATGGAAAGGGCAAGAAGCATGCTTAGTGGTGTCGGGTTAGGACAAGAATTCTAGGCAGGCGCAGTGGAGACAACATGTTACCTGGTTAGAAAATCACCTTCATCAACGTTGGAGGATAAGACTCCACAAGAGGTATGGACTGGTAAGAAACCCTCTCTTTCACATCTGAGGGTATTTGTTTGTGATGCATATGTACATGTTCCAAAGGAGAAAAGAACCAATTTGGATAGTAAATTTGAAAAATGCATCTTTATTGGGTATAAGGATGGTTTAAAGGGTTATAAGATTTGGAACCCAATAACAATGAAGGTTATGTACAACTGAGATGTGGTGTTCAGAGAGGTGAAAGATTTTATTAAACATGAAGTCCCATCAAAGGACCATAAGAAGATAGAGTTTGAGCTAAAGGAGGAAGAATCAGACTCTACAACAAAAGAGGATGAAGAGGATGAAGAGCCACAAACTCTGGTTGTGAGAAGATCAGTTCGAGAAAGAAGGCAACCAGAAAGGTATAGTCCATCTGATATCTATTCAAATTTTGCTTTATATATTATTGATGATGATCCCAGAACTGTGAAGGAAATAGTAGATTCAGAGGATGGCAAACTCTGGAAAGATGCCATGGTTGATGAAATGGCATCTTTGCACATGAGGCTTGGGATCTGGTGGAGTTACCGATTGGAAGGAAACCTATTGGCAGCAAATGGGTATTCAAGGAGAAGGAAAATGTAGAAGGAAAGGTGGAGAAATACAAATCTTGGTTGGTAGAAAAGGTTATTCCCAAGTGTCAGGAATTGATTTTGGTGATATTTTTTCTCCTGTTGCCAAGGTAGATTCTATTAGATTACTTTTATCTGTTGTTGCTGCTTCTGATTTTGAGGTAGAACAGATGGATGTGAAGAAAACATTTCTCCATGGGGATCTAAAAGAGGAGATCTACATGAAGAAACCTGAAGGCTTTGTAGTGAAGGGTAAGAAAGAACTGGTATGCAAGTTAGAGAAGTCTCTGTATGGTCTAAAACAGTCACCAAGGACGTGGTATCAGAAATTTGATACATTTTTACGAGGACTTGGCTTCACCAGAAGAAAAACAGATCACTGTGTGTATTTTAAATTAATTGGTGATCATGTTATTTATTTGGTCTTGTATGTGGATGACATGTTGCTAGTTGGAAATGACAAAGAAATTATCCAGGATTTGAAGACCCAATTGTCCTCCATATTTGACATGAAAGTTCTTGGTGCTGCAAACTATATTTTGGGCATGGAAATTAAAAGAAATTAGGCAAAGAGGAAGCTCTAGTTAAACTAGAGGAAGTATGTCAAGACAATATTGTAGAGGTTTAATATGCAGGATAGTAAACTGGTGAAGGTTCCTATTCCTGTGGGTGTAAATTTATCTGCTGAATAGTTTCCCAAGACACAAGAAGAGGAAGAGGACATGTCCTGTGTTCCATATGCGAGTGCAGTCGATAGCCTGATGTATACAATGGTCTGTACTAAACCAAACATTGCACATGTAGTGGGAGTATTGAGCAGGTTTATGTCAAAACCAAGGAAGGAGCATTGTACAACAGTGAAGTGGGTTTTCAGGTATTTGCATTGCACTAGTGATTATGGTTTGTGCTACCAAGGAAGACTAGGATTGGACAGAGTTTGGGATATTCATGGCTTTTTTGATGTAGACTGGGCTGGAGATCTGGATCAGAGAAGATCTACAAGTGGGTATGTGTTTAACCTATTTGGA
>APFE031451272.1:71570-83647 GCA_000404065.3 Pinus taeda
CAAAGTAGAGGAAATCCTTGCTGGACCCTGGGAGGAGCTTGCACAACACCAAGGCTCAGGTTGTAATGGTTCCTTTGATTATTTAATACAAATAAGTCCATTCTTCTCAATGATTTGTTAATGAATTTTTTCATGTATTCCTTGGTCAATATGATAGATATGCTTTGTTTTATGATGAATATTCAGATGCTATGTAATCGTTTGCTTTGTTAGTGTATGCAGGTCTGAAAGTGAAGGAGGAGCTCATTTGGATCAGCAAGGTTGGACTGCTACAACAAGCGTTGGACCTAAGGTAAGATCGAAAACATTTGAATTCTCATAGAATGATGTGTATTTAGAGAAGGATAGATCTTGTTTGGTTTGTTTGTCACTAGAGAGTCTTAGACTCCTAGGGAGGTTAGATTTGTCCGCAAATATAACTCTTTCCGCATGACAAATTGGCGACTTCGGTCTGTGATTCGCGGGCTAATTTTGAAAGAGGCAGTAGTGTAGGGATTTGTTTGGATAACTAATGCTGAACCTAAGTCAGGCCCCATGTAGCCAACAAATGGTTCCGTTGTCGGGACCGGAATCTGCATAAGAGATGTGTGATGTCGTATCACTTGAATCCAGCTAAGAAAGAGATCAGGGATTGGTTGGATAGGAAGATCCACAAATTCGTGGCGTAAGAGAACATAAATCCATGACAGACAAAGGAACTATGGCTGGACAGGTACCTATATACAAAACTCTACGAGATCTTTTCTATTACTTTCTGGTTGAACTATACGAGTGGATCCTGAAGATATCGGATAGCCAAGGAAGGTGGACGGTCCTATTATCTGGACCCCGGAGTTAGTACAAATATTGGAAGCCTTTGAGGATAAGATTGTTTGTTCTATTGATCATTGGCTCGATAACATCATAGGAGGATTTGTGATCGAATTCATGGTCGATACCTCAGTTAGCTATAGCGAGGTGGAGTGATGCTTTTTCAAAGGTCCGCAAGGTAAGTACTTGAAGTCTTTGAATACCTGGATTAAGATGTTATTGTGCAAAAAATGGGTTATGAAGCTATCTTTATGTTCAAAGCTATGTGAAGTAGAAAGACTTACAACAACGAAGGGAGAAAGGGTCCTGAATATAGTCCATTATTTCACCTCCACTAGGTGATGAAGAGGGAGTAGCGCAGGCTTATCCGTGAAGTGAAATTCATTTAATAAGACAAGGATTCCCATGACTACCACCTCCACCCACACCACATCCAACTTCACCACCATCACTTGTTACTTCACCCATACCACCTCCACCTCCACCACAGTTCAGCATGGAAAATTCAGTGAAGTTGCCTTTGTCAAAGGCTTGGAAAATGAGGACCCAGACCAGTTTTGGTTCATTGTGAAGGCTGTATGGGAAGCTCAGGGTGTTATAGGTGATCACATGAAGAAGGAAACATTGGTTAGTGCTCTGTAGGATCACACTCTAACCTGGTACATTAAATATTCTAATGATAACCCAAACGTTGGAGTGGTGGACATCCAGATCGCACTAAATAAAGAATTCAGTAGGTCTAAATCTCAGGTAGAGTTGATTGTGGGGTTCAAGGAAATCACGATGAAACCAGGTGAGACACCTTGGGAATTAGATCAGAGGTTGAAGTGTAAAATTTTTGAAGCTGATATGAACTTAACAGATGGATAGCACCACGAGTGGTTTGTTTCTTTGCTCCTGCCACACCTAAGGGTTGTGTTGTCACAAAAAAAGATTATGACTCAGGCAGAGGCCTTGGAGATTGCAATGAGACTGCATGAAACACCAATGCAAGATCCAAATTTGGGGGTTCAGTAGATCCATGCGCAATTACAAAATATTTCCCTTGAAATGCAAAGTTTGAAGCAAGACAGAACAATTCAGCCGGAGGTGCATGAAGAGGAATGGTGCCTGAAATGCAAGGGTTAGGGGCATGACAAAGACCATTTCCTAATCTTTAAAAACTATATTGTAGTAGGAGGACCGATGCCTTTGAGGCTGGAAGCTCAAGAAGGACGAAGCATGGGGCCTGCGTTGTGGTGCGCTATATGTTAGATAGTAGGAAAACATACGATGGATAAATGTCATTTTCTATAGAAGTTTGTACAAACACCACTGTTGGCTTGGTGGGGCCTGACCCAGGTTTGGAAATTTTTTTAGCCAAACAAATCCCAACACTACCGACCCTTTCGGAAATAGTCCATGGAGTGTGGACTGAAGTCTCACCCGAGGTAGTATGGAGGGTGCTGGAACCAGGTTTCCACACCATAGGAATGTCTTGATGAAGTCTGGAGGGGTCGCGAACCAATTCTTATAGCAATCTAATCTTCGCGTCGCCTAGTGCAGAGTGCGACAGTGCATGGACTAAACTCGTTCAGAAGTATTATAGATCTGACTTAGTTCAGTGTATTTTACTTATTTAATCTCTTTAACTAGTGCGCGCAATCATAAATCATAACTAGATGCATAAAAATATAAAAGAAGCATAAAATATCTAGATCTGTGAATAATTACACAATATTTCCAAACACCTTATCTTTTATTAATCTTCTATTCAATACAATCCACTATCACCTTGCACACTCACCTACAGGAGTCCGCACACACAACTGCCGACTCTACTAGGCCTAGAGCCAGATATCAAAAACCCATAGCACCTTCAGATCTCGTCAATAATCACCAAAAGCTACCTATACTCTTAGATCCTTTCTCTATTTATACATTCCCATGGTTCATAGATCATGGGTAGGCCGAAATATTCTATATTATCTTTACATTATTTTCGGGTGGGCAACCCTTTGACTTGACTCATTACAATCCATGCTCCGTGCAATTTGTGGAACTTTTACAATGCTTTTTCCCAAAATTGCGGGCTTTTAGCCCCAAAACTATTATGCGGGGCCTCGTTTGCCCAACAAGCCCCCAACACAATCATCGTGACTTGTCCCAAGTCCTTCTGTTGGTGCAGTGATCTTTGCACAAAGTTCATCGGACAATTTTTGTGCTTCATAGACGGCTGCCACACATTCCCGTGTTGTCCATTGTATCAATTGTGCTCAACTTTCCGGAGCATCATTGTTACAGGAAACCTTTTTCTCTTGCACATAGGTATCCTGCATCTGGGCCAACATGCCTTCAATCGTAGCGGAAATCATGAATGCCTCCTCGAGCCAGGGCCGGATACGTTCTTGACGCATTACCTCTTTCGGTTGTGTGGCGTCTAGTTGTGCCTTGAGAACCTGGGCCTCCCTCATTTTAGCCAGTTACTGAGTAAGGGTGACCATTGATGCAGTTCCCCGAATATTGTCATATGCCTATTGTAACTCTTGTGCTTCTGTGTCGAATTGATGTAGCGCTTGTTCCTCCTGCAGTGAAGCGAGCATAACGAGGGACTAATCCAACAATCTCGTGCAATCCTAGACAGCCTGCTCAATCTCCCGCAACCCTGCTTGAATGGTGCAGTGGCGCTGCTCTCTGACTTCCAGGGGTGTATATGTCCGTTCTTGCAACCGCAGCTCGGCAATCTACAATTACAGCTCCCACCAAGCCTTCACGACCTCCTCCTGAGTCCTGTGGATTCCGGTTGCTAGGTGATGAATTTTTTCTTCAGTGGGGAGTGCCGCCAGTACAACCAACTACAAGATGTTGTTAAAAGCCTCATCTACTACCCAATCCACTTCCTGCTTTTGGCCGACTAAGTTGTCCCACTATAGGCTGAGCTAGGCCAAACTGGACTTTTGGTCACACAAAACGTGGAGAGCACAACCCTCCCTGGCGCGTAGCTCAGCAGTTACCCCATCTTGTAGGTAGTATAACATTTCCCTGGGAAGGGTGGTCAAATTCAACCCCCAGCCCTGTATGTCACCCTCGGCTTGTGTGGAGACGGTTCCATCTAGTAACACTAAAGTATGTGCTATGCAGGGACGCATCATCTGCTCAATTGCGGCTGCACCTTCCGTGAAGCATGGTGTCATCGCTCCTAGGGGTTGCACCTATAGTGCCTGCAGCTGTGCTCTGAGTGCCCCCAACACAGTGGTCTGTTTCATCATCAAATCTTTCAGAGAACCTAGAGTGACATCGGGTGGTCGTTCGCCACTATCAAGACTGGCTCCCTCAGAGGTCTTCGTTGTCCTTGTCTTCTTTCAGGCAGTTGGCTCATCTTGACCTCGCGGCCTCTTGAGTTGGGGTATTACTATGTATGCTCCTCTACCTCATTCTCCCTCTGCATGTCCTGTTCCATGGACGTACCCTCCTCATTCTCTGTGGGAGGTGCACTTGTGAGTTATGTCGTCTCTACTATAGCTACTGCCTTATCTTCCTTCTACTGTGCAGCCGCTTCCTCTTCCTGGCGCTACCTCTCTACCAGCTTCACGAGGCAAAACTTGTGTTCCCTCTTCCGGTACTGTTCTGCGAGCTTTTCTAGTTCCTTTAATTCTGGGGTGCACCACTCTGGGGACCATGCCACCATGACTTTGAAAATTGCATCATCCGTCGCAATAAATGGAAGCTTTACCCACCTGTGGGCTGGATCCTTTCTCACCTAGATATGTAGATTATGCATATCTGCCTTGAATTCTATTGTACTTTGCAGATTGTTGCATACAGTCAGGGACAACCGCGGCCTGCGATTGATCCACGTCTAGATGCTTGCCTCCATGACTTTCCAAAAAATCTTGATCCTACTTATTCTTATCGCGTCTTTCGTCGCCAAGAGTGAGGTGAACCTCGCGGCTTTAGGCGGGTCCTTCTCAATAGTGGAAAATGGACTATCCTTCAACAGATCCCTTGCAACCAACAGGATGGATAATAGTACCCAAGCGTAATGGAAAGTCTTACCGTGCTCCTGTGCTTCCTGATAACTGATCAAAAATTCATCGCAGAGAAACTGCACTCAGTTAAATTGGACTCGCTCTGCACACTGTTTTTTCCAATGCAATCACAAACGCTAGTACTTCATCGACATTTCCTCATAATATTTCCAGTCAGTAGTTGTGTAGAAACACGCAACCCTTTGTCCTTAATGCTCGCTATCACGTACCCTCTTTTCCTTTTTTCGAGCTTATATTTGGCCTTCATTGTGTCTGCTATACCGAAGTCACTACTTTCTCTGGCTATGGTTATGAGGTTATTTCCTTTACTAGTTAGCTGAGAAATTCGATGAATTAAATTGGCCATGATGGGAATCAACTCCTCCAACCAGATATACCCATCATGTATGAGGCACAGTAGCTGCCGAATGACAAATATTATGATGGATGCATGGTGGTAATGAGGTTTCCACTGCAGATGTAGCAACCTGGATTTACCTTCACCACATAACCAATTCTGCTGTCCTAATTTCTTCACAGTTAGTTGTGGGAACTTCTCGCTGTCCATGAGGTCCCAGTCCTCAAAATTTATACTAGGTATCCACCCTAGCAGCAATCCTTCAAACCTTATTTCATCCGGGAGAAGCGGGGTCTAGAGGTCACTCTTCGTGGCCTCCATATCCTTCAGTATCTTTGCTATCCCTTGCCATGGGGGGATGTAGGGGGTTAATGGTAATGCTGAAGTTACCTGGAAAAAATTCTTCGCCTTGCTGTCCTATGCTTTAATTTGGGCAATCAGGGAATGCAATTCTTCCTCCTCCTCGTCTGTTCCAATAGTGATAATTTTTCCCTTCTCTGCCGTTGAGAGTTTCCCAACACGTGGGTTTCATGGGGATACTTGACCTAGCCCCATTGGCTACTTGTTCTTTTGTGGTCGCGGCCTGTGTGGGGACTTTGGAACCTCTGGTGCCTCTACTATCTCTCGAGGTTCTTCTAGAGCCACCTGGGGTTCTAGGTTAACTTCCGCGAATCACACTCTAATGCTAGCCATCATTGTGTCTATACTGGATTGTGTATTCATGGATGGTAGGGTATCTTGGTGCCCAATTTTCCATATTGTCTGAGATTTCAACCAATCAAGTATTGCTTCATGGCTACCCCTCAGAATTTTATAGTACCTATTGATTTGAAATTTGACCCTTCCCTCCAATTTTGAGTTATTAATATCATTTTGGTGGTGGATTTCCCCGAATCTAGCTCTTAATTCCTATCTTAATGACCCGCCATCCGCTCCTTCCCGCCTTAAATTGGACCTATTATCATGAATAGTGACAGAAACGGTCACCTCCCAGCTTACCTGTGCAGTAGCGCAACCCAAGTTGCGAGACTGCGACCCCGATGACCGACTGGTCCTACATGGAACCTATTTTCCATGCAGCTTTCCTGAAGACTTAATTATGGTCTTGGAACCCCTTTCAACTGCTTGGAGTGCTGAGACTGTGCTTTCCATAGACAGTCAATTGGTCTTACCCCACCCTGCTAGCTTGGGCTGCAGGCATCCTTCGAGTACTTTTGTATTTAGTAGTGCATCGCGTTCTATGCTTACTTGTTCAGTCAAGTGCGGTCGCAGGCAAAAAAATAGGGTTGCAACTTGTTCTAATGTCGTAGTAGGGCCGGTTAGGCCTGGTCCCCTTAGGTCTACGCGGCCCACTTGTGTGACTTTGGTGTTTAGTTTGCTGATTTCTTTGGCCAATATCACACTGTTCCTTCTCATTTGTGCCCCTTCTTCATCAAGTTCACAAGGTTTCAAGCTGTCATGCCGAATGGCTTCTTGTAATTGTCGAATTCCTTTACCTCGACCCTCGTGTCCTACCTAAACTATGGTGGCTATGGTCTAGGGTGTATCCTGTCTTCTGAATGCTAGGATCACCTTCATACTCTCCTTTTTGTTGTCGGTCTTATATGCCCCTCGACCCCTTGGTACACGTAGATTACCACTGGTTTGCTTTATCTGATGAACTTTGTTCATGATCCTGCCTGTCTTTTGAATTTCTTTGTCATGAACGGCTGGTGGACCACATCGCTTTCCCTGCGGTCGTGGAAGATTCTATTTTTTGATTCTTAATTGGGGGGATGGTGGCACAAAATACATCTGCATCCTTTGCCACTGACGGATGCTCAAGCCGTTTTTATCCTCCAAACCATACACACAACCGCCTTCTATAGTCGTGCCTAGTCTTCTGACATGTACTCCTCCCTTGTTCAGTGGTCGTACCCAACGCCCCTGTTTTTGCACCATGCTATTTCTATTCCAGTATCACTTTTCCATAGCAGTCTACAGATTTTTCCACGTTTGTCGTGGCCTTATCGGTTGGCAGTTCCCTTGCTTCGGTTGTCACGTGTCGCAATGATCTGATCATCATATTACAGTTTAGCATTGTTACTTTATGCAATCGATTCTACCAGTGCTCTATTTCTTCATCTGAATCCGACATGTAGGAACTATCGCATTCCCATGCAACTCGCCCATCCGGTGTCAGATTCACCCGATCCTAGTCTTGCGTCATTATCTGGTAAATGCAATCCAATTCATCATCATTGTCCTTGTCGCGCATAGGTTTGGTGTAGCATGCTCCTTTGGCTGGGTCCAGCAGAACTATTACACGTAGGGACTTCTTTTCAAAAATCATTTTCTGCTTTTTCAGGTTGATGACCCCATTCATATCTGTGGCCCAGTCAATCCCTAACAATGTGGGATAATGGTTATTTTCATCCAAGATTTATATTACCTCAAAATCCATTTGCGTGCTCGCATCTTCAATATCCACTATTACCCCTTGTAATCTCCCCATGGGCACAATATTTTGTTGGTTTTCCATTTGTATTTGAATCGCAGACCACTGTAAGGTGGGCCGGCACATGTGTTCCTAGGTCTGCTTTGGTAACACATTCGCATCTGAGCCCAGGTCTAAAACTACCTGATCCATCTCATATTCACCGATTTGTGCCATCAATTGCATTTCTCTTCCCATGCGCACGACATGTTTGTGCATCTTTTGAACTACACGCAGTTCCCCTCACCGTGCGCACCGAGTGATCAATTCATGTAGTCCTTTGACGGCGTTATTGTCCCATAATATGCTTCATGTATGTTTCTAAAAATGTAGTAAGCATAGATGGATCTAGTTCTGTCGCTCGTTGACCCTTACTACCTAGAGTAGAGTTTTCCGCAAAGCTCTTCTTAGCTTCCATGGACGTTTTTGTCATTCGATCTAAGTCAATTTCAGGTTCTTTCACTGGAGCCTTGGGAACCCAGGTATCATCTGCAGGTTGCTTTCCCTTATCTTCCCCCGTGGTTGAGGCACTTCTTAGTACCATATTTACATTGGGGTCTTCTTCAAGTGGCTCAGATCTCATAATTTGGATATTTTGAGTTTGAGTAGGTTGTAGTACCCCCTTCTCACGCTTCTGTGCAATCAATGTCGGACTATCTATGGCTTCATGATCAAATTGATAGTAATACAGACAACTTATTCTAGTTGGATTTGTGCAGTCATGCACATAGTTCTCAAGCCCTCCGTAATTAAAGCAGATTAACTATCCGTGCCCTCTTCCTGGGCCCATTCCTCCTCGTCCGCCCTTGGAACCCACCGCACCCCATTCCTGCAGCTAGATCGAGGCCGCGCATTTATATTTTCACCCTATATGTTGGACAATGATCCATAAACAATTCATAGCTGCGACAATTTCGCTCATCATGGCTAACTGAACTGCAAAATTTACAAAACACTTGTTGTGGGTCCTGCATATACTTCAGCAATAAATGACTATTATCCATTGTGTGCTTTCCTCCTAACTAGCAGATCACTCACCAGAGTGCAGGGAGTGCACTCGGTCCTTTCTGTACCTTTTGTCTCAACGACATTAGTCCTCTGCTGGTCACATAGTTCGTGAATATGGGACAATGATCCTTATCATGGCCTTGGCCTTTGCACTTTATACACCATAGTTCTTTGCGCACCTCTAGTTGTGGTGCCCTATCTTACTTCAGACTCTGCATTTCCAAGCATAGGTTTTGTAATTGCACGTCGATTTGTTGTACTCCCAACCCCAGATCCTGTATCGGTGTTTCATGCAACCTCATCACCATTTCCAATGCTTCCACCTGGGTTGAAATCTTCTGTTGTGATAGTGGAATCCTTAGGTGTGGTGTTAAGGATGCCACAAACCACGCACAGTGCTGTGCATCTGTCAGTTGCATGTTAGCTTCGCGGATCGTACTTTTCAATATTTAATCCAGATCCCAGGGAGTTTCACTTGGCAGCATCACGATCTCCTTGAATCCTATGCTTGACTGCGTCTCCGATTTTAGCCAGCTAAATTCTTTGTTTAATGTAATTTGGATTTCTGCTATTCCAGCATTCAGATGATCATTCGAGTGCTTAGTATACCACATTAGTGCGCTGTCCTACAACACACTTACCAAGGTGGCCTTCTTAATATTATCATCCATAACTCCATGCGCTTCCCATACTTCTCTTACTACGAACCAAAATTGATTAGGATATTTGCTCCCTACCCCTTTGAATACAGGAAACTTGATTGCACTCACCATGCTAAACTACTGGTTAGGTGGAGGTGGTGTGGGAAAGGATGGAGGCAACCGAGGTGATGTGGGTGGCAGCGTACGCAGGGATGGTAACTGTGGTATGCCCTACTTTATCAAACTGATCACACTCTTTGGAGAAGCCCAAGCGCGCTCTTCCTCACCCGCTCGCTGTGGTGAAATTAAAGGACTATTTCCCAGACCTTCGATACCTTTGTAGGTCTTTTTGATCTATGTCGTTCCACTCATTAATGGATTCGCATCACCCGTTTTTCACATAAATGCATCTTAATCCATGTATTCAACGATTTGATGTACTTACCTTGCGATCCCTTAAGAAAACACCTTTCTTCCTCACTATAGTTGACAATTGAATCTATCACAAATTCAGTGATAAACCCTCCTATGATCCGATCCAACCAATGATCTACCGCTTGTGCGATCTTATCTTTAGATGCTTCCAGCCTGCACACTAGTTCTAGAGTCCATGCTATGGGCTGATCAAGCTTGCACCTTCCCTGGTTGTCTGCTAGCCTCGCGATCCACTCATACGGTTCTAAAGGGAATGGCACAAAGAAGATCTTGTGGATATCCATATATATGTAGTGATCCAACCACCTCTTTTCAGATATCTCTTTCTTTGTAGGGTTCCAACGTTCTAACATCAGACATCCCTTAGATAGATCCTAGTCCCAGCAATGAAACCATTTGTTGGCTTGATGGGGCTTGAACCAGGTTTGGAAATGTTTTTAGCCAAACAAATCCTGACACTACTGGCCCTTTTGGCAATAGTCCGGGGAGCGCGGACTAAAGTCTCACCCGAGGTAGTATGGGAGGGTGATGGAACCAGGTTTTTGCACCCTAGGGATGTCTTGATGAAGTCTGGAGGGGTCGCGAGCCAGTATTGCTAGCAATCTAACCTTCGTGTTGCCTAGTGCAGAACACGACAGTGCATGGACTAAACCCATTTATAAGTATTATAGATCTCACATAGTTCAGTGTCTTTTACTTATTTAATATCTTTAACTAGTGCGCACAATCATAAATCATAACTAGATGCATAAACATATAATGGAAGAATGAAATATCCAGATCTATCAATATTTACACAATATTTCCAAACAACTTATCTTTTATTAATCTTATGTTCAGTACAATCACTTATCACCCTATGCACTCAGCTGCAGGGGTCCACACACACAGCTGCATACTCTATTAGGCCTCTGCGCACATAGCTGCAGAGCCTCTATCTCCTACTATGACCCTCGATTTGACTTACAGACCCAGATCCAGATATAAAAAACCCATATCACCTTCAAAACTCATCAAGAATTACCAAAATCTACCTCTACACGTAGAGCCTTGCTCTATTTATACATTCCGATGGTCCGTAAACCATGGGTAGGCCGACATATTCTATATTATCTTTACATTATTTTCAGGTGGACAACCCTTTGACTTGACTCATTACAATCCATGCTCTGCGCAATTTGCAGAACTTTTATAATGCTTTTTCCCAAAATCGCGGGCTTTCAACCCCAAAACCATTACGCGGGGCCTCCATTTCTCAACAACCACAACAAATATTCTGTAACTTCTGCATGTCAGTAGGGCATTATGAGTGCAACTATAGAAGCTATGACTTGCTGATGGACAGAACACCTAGCTATAGGGTTCAAACAAAAAAATAGCCCCTTGACCAGAGCATAAGGATGGCACGAACAAGATTTCAGGGGTGCGGACGAGGCCGAGGCAAAGGAGGACTGACAAAGGTCGGGGATAGCTAATCGGATACAATTGCGGAGGACCAGGATAGTATGCCTACGATTGCATTAACCCTATGGGTTCATCGTGCAAATATTGCACTATGTTTGATCATGAAACAGAGGAGTGTCCTATGCTGATAGTGAGGATAAGCAACAAATGGGCGCTACACCTCACCCAACTTAGAACCTACAGATGATGAGGTCTAAGCCTCGTGAAGAGGATCCAAATGTGAATATAGTGCTCCGAAGTGGAATTGCAATAGGGGATGATAAGGGGAAATAGTTTGAAGATAGTGCATCAGTTCAGAAAGCTCTAGCGAAGGAAGTTGAATTTGATTTGGAGTGCGCACATGAAACGTTCATGGAAGAAAAAAAGAGCTTCATTGAGGCCTCCACCTTAGGGAGCAAGGATAAGCCAGATCAAGAAATGGACCCTTCTATGCTTATGACCTTTCTAGAGACCTACATGAAGCTACTATGCGATAGCAAGGCTTTGAAGGGATTACAAGAGCTTATAAATAGATGAGCCGAAAATACTCGAGGTGAACTGCGCATGGTGCAAAAGATTGGTAAGCATAAAACAAGGACAAGATGAGAGATGAGGCTGACCACGCAAATAGAAGAGTATGAAATGGATCAGGTTCTTTTGGATATGGAGTCAGATGTGAACTTCCTACCAAAAAATACTTGGGAACGGATGGGAAGACTCATGCTGCAGTGGTCTTCGATTTAGTTAAGGATGGAAAATCAGCAGAAGAGCATCCCCATGGGGTGGTTGCAAGGGGTGACTATAGATATTGAAGGCGCAAGCGTGTTGGTTGACCTTGAAGAAATAGATATTGTAGATGACAACAACCCCTACCCTGCATTCCTTGGCATTGATTGGGA
>APFE031451272.1:86961-99718 GCA_000404065.3 Pinus taeda
ACTCCAGGAAAAAGCCTAGATAAAGAAGAAATGAATCTGACCATATCTTGTAATGCATTGGCTAGAATTACCACTCCTCAAACCATCAAGATAGAAGGACAAATCAAGAAGAAAAAGGTAATAGTGTTGATTGATTCAGGAAGTACCCACAATTTTATTCATTGTAAGGTAAAAAAAGAATTGAATTGCTTCCTATATCCAGCACCAGAGTGTCAAGTGATGGTTGCTGGAGGAATGATAAATTTCTCTGGAAAGTGCCATAATATCAAGCTATCCATGGGAGAATATGTATTGAATAGCCCAATTCTTTCCATTCCAATGGGAGGTGTTGATGTTGTATCCGGGTTGGGGAGCCGCGCGATTGGAGGATTGTGCGAAGCAAGGAAGTATCACAGGGTTTGTAGCAGCGCGAAGGGAGCTACGCTACCCAGAGAGAAATCACACAAACTAGCTAGAAGGTGACCGTTAAAGTCACTGTTCATGATGTGACGGTAGAAATGCGACTAAAAGGAGCAGGTGGCAGACATTTAAGACAAAATTTATGGGTCATATCCTTGAAAATCTACCACCAATTCAACATTAATGAATCGAATGCAGGGGGAATGGTCTAGTTTGAATTCAAAATGCTCGATAAGTTACAGGTGGCTGCCTAGTGAAAAAAACTTGGCATTTTCAGAATTGAGTTGTTAAGATTTCAGGTGCACATGGACCGAGATTTCTTGGAGGCTCTGATAGTGAGTTCGATGTTTGAGAAGTTACCAGAGAAAATGCGAGCATTGTTTAATAGTGTCATGTCGGCACCCAGAGAAGCTATGGATACCAAAGTAGTGATAGTTGAGGATTCGATGTTGGAAACTGTTATGGTTGCAGAAGAAGCTACTCCAAAGGTTTCCAAAGTATTAGCGGAAGTCCCCAAATAACCAAGGACACTAAGACCAAAGACCAACCCAACCAAGGAGAGTGTGAAGGATAAGAAGGGAAAGCACCCTGCAATACTAATGCATGCATCACCGAGAAGAAACCCATCGAAGGACAAGCCCACCACACAGGAAAAGGGGAAAGCCATCAATCTAGAGTTGTAGGAGGAAGCAATTGAATACATCTTGATCGATGATGAGGATGTGGGAATAGATGTGGAGGAAGTTGAAGTCTAGGATGCTAACCCTATCACTTAGCTGCTTGAGTATCTCCCTCTGCACAAAGGCAAGACCAAGGTACTGAAAGATATCGATGAGAGTAAGGTCCCCTTGCAAACCCCTCTCCTGCCAGATGAGATTGTTTTTGAAGGACCATGCTTGGTGTGGGCTTCTCTATTAAAACTCAAAGAATGGGACTTGGCTGACCATGAGAAGTTCCCACACTTGGCAACCGAGCAACTGATGCGTCGCATTATCGATACAACTACCAGGATGACCGCATTGGAGCCACGGAGGTGGCTTAGAGGAGTAGACAAGGCAGGTCTACTCAACCTGTTATGGGTGTCACACTACAACCACACCCCGATTATAGTATTGGTCATCAAGCAACTGCTATGCTTGGTGCATGATGGGTGTTTGTGGCTGGAGGATCCAATACCCATCACTAACAGATTGATCCATAGGAACATGCGGTTTCTCTACACAGGAGAAAATCTGGCCATGATGTTTGGTGGAAAAGGTGGTGAGAAGGCCCTTGCGAAGGCCATGAAGGAGAAGTTTACGCTGGTGAAGAAGTCGTGCAGATATGCCATATCAAGCATCAATGACCCTACTGTAAAGGTGACTACGCAAATTTTGGTAGGGAATGTGATGAGGAAGTGTCACGCCGATGAGGTTTCGGTGCTTGTCATCACGCTAGCAGCCTAGTGCGCTAAAGGAGTCCAGTTCAATTAGGTGGACTATGAAGATGTTCCACTATGCATGGCTCTTACTGTCTATTGTGTTGGTAGAATGGGAGCTTCTAGAGGACAGTCAATTCCCTTCGGTCGCGCCAAACCTACCAGAAGCAGCGAAGTACACTTTGCTGTAGGCAACTAAGGATGCCCAACACATCAAGGACAACAAGATCTTCTAGATCTTGATGGAAATGAACATCCGCATGGCCATTAATTGCAAACCATGGTTGTCGCCTACAATGTTTGCCAACCTACAGGGCTACGCAGATTTTAAGGCAGATTATCACCATGTGTCCATCAGGGTGTGGAAGGATCCTACGTAAAAATGGTATGACTTGCCTTATCTAGAAACAAATGATACCATTGATGCAATACCTGATCACTGACTAACAGAATGGCGCACTACAACATACTTGGTGGTGGGAGGGAGCAAGTTCGTCGCGCAGCGCAAGAAGGAGGAGACCAAGCTCAAGATGACACAGCTGGCAATAAAGGGAAAGAAGGAGGCTATTGACAAGGCCCAGGCAGAGCGCGATGCTACTCAGTAGACGAAGAAGAAAATAGGTGGAACAAAGTGGGGCTCCAACAAAGGCACGAGGTCACCTTCACTCGAGATAGAGGAAGAGATGGATGAGAAGACTGAGAAACACAACACAGACCCACTCGTGACATCTGCCCACATCAAACGTCCAAGGGATCAAGAGAAAGGAGGGTCTGGGAAGAAATCCAAGGCCACTAAGACATTGTTGGACCTAATCACCCTCAACAAGGGTGAGTTGCGCGACATTGGAGACATGGTGTGAAATGTCAGCACAGAGGCCCTACATCAGTTTGAGCAGTAGCAACAACTAATATTGCGGGCTATCCAGATAGGTTTTCAGGAGCTGCAGACCCGCGTGTCATAGGCTAGCACAGTGCCCACCAGCCTTCCATCGACACTTTAGAAGCCGCCAAGATGTTGTGCGCAAAGGTCTCCAGTGTGATAGTGCTGTCTCATGGAGCACTAACCATGAAGAATGAAACTGACAGACCCACTATCAGCACCCTCAAGGGAGTAGGGTTGAATCTGGTAGCGCTCCCTGGTGAGGTGCTCCACCTCTTGCAGGATGGAGTGATTGTGAAGTTGAGGGCCTGTGAGCACCGCGCTCTACAAGTGATTAGTGAGCAATATATTAACAATGAGCAGATGGCACTATAGCGAGACTCTTCCATCGTTTCCATGACCAAGGTGATCGACCAAAACAAGCGTATACTTTAGGACGTGGAGGAGGCATGCCAAATGTTCCGAGAGTTGGTCATCCCTGAGGAAGAACCAGTTGAGGTGTGCATCCGCAAGCTGGCTTTAGGGGTGCGCAATGCTCATACAGAAATGGTAAGGGTTTAGTTGGATTTGAACCTACAGATCACCAAATTACAGTTGAAGACACAACCTTCAACCCCACCAGAAGTAAAGAAGAAACGTGCAACCATTCTCATAGAGGCAGTAGTGGTAGTTGATAGTGCAGTGGCGGACTGCACACAACTCTTTGATAGTCGTTGGAGGTCCTGATGAGCTTGAAGGAGGACCCTAATGTACAATGACTAGAGACAGAAGCACGAGAAATGCAGCACAACGTGAACTGTTGCGCTTCGACAGAGAATGGCAAAGCTGCAGGAGGCCAAGTAGCTGAAAGAACAGGTGGATGCAATGTAGCACAAGGAAGTAGTGTTGAACACATGATTGAAGCCCTGGATGGATGAGGCTTATGTAGTTACAACCTCTATTGAAGGAAAGCTTGCGAATTTGCAAGAAACTTAGTAAAAGCTTCAGGCCGACAATTCAAGCATAGTGACCGAGAAAATGGTTGAAGAAGCAAAGAAAGTGGTTTCACAGTGCACTGCCGAGGTTGCAGTTATACAAGTTGAGCTAGAAGGTCTTTGTGCTAAGAACTTCGCGCTCGCAGAGTGACTTGAGGGCAAATCATAATGTTTGTGTTGCGAACCTGTAGGGAACGGGATCCCCCAAGGATAGTTTTGGGGCTAAAAGCGCATGTTTTGAGTCACGTTTTGTAATAAATTTGTAAAGTATCTGCATTTGTGCTCACAAAGTGTGAAGGTGTCATGAGTCATAAAGGGTTTTCCACTCTTATTTTGGAAAGTGTAAAGTTGGCTGTAAAGATTTACCCATGGTCCACGGACCATGGTATTGTATAAAAAGAGATAAGTAAGTAAGCTCTAAGTAGCTTTTAGAAGTAATAAGTCTTGAGCGATAAGGAGGAAACCTTTAGAGAAGTCTAAGTTTCAGGTCTTAGTGTAGTTAGAGGCTCTGCAACTTAGTGCACGGAGGCCTAGGGTAGAAGTCTGCAATTGAGTGGGCAAAGGCCTAGGGTAGAAGTCTGCAGCTGATTGCATGGACCCTTGCAGTTATGTGTGTAGGGCAGATAGATTTTGTAATCATCTGAAGATATCAATAAAGAGAAGCATTCTACAAATTCTACGTCTTTGTTTCCTGTTAATGCATATTGTCATATTGTGTATGAATTTCATTTACAATGCTTATGTGATGCATGAATGCATGTAATTACGTTGGTTAATTGAATGCAAGTAAGAATATTTGTTTACGTGGCACTAACTGTGATCATTTAATAATATAAGTAAGTCACTTAAGATAATTTGGGAATCTACACAATACGTTGCCCTTGCAACGCGAAAGTACCTGAACCTCAAGTTAGGGTTGCACGAAGTTCAATCATACCGCTTCGTGGAGGTAACGAAAATTTCGTTGCTTGTTTGGCTTTGGCCTTCGAAGGCCCTGATTTCTTTTTGTCATCGGAGTTGATTTTATCCGTAGGGTTCTCACGTTTGAAAAGGTATGAAGTACTCATTAATTTCTCTCTTTATTTGGATTTGTATGGAAAAGGTATGAAGTACTCATTAATTTCTCTCTTTATTTGGATTTGGTTGGCAGATGTACAATAGAGAAAAATATGTCCATATTTGGCAATTCTCACATGTTGGAAAGGAAAAGGAGGCAAAACACAAATTTCATTTACAAAACACACAAGTTGCGGTTCTTTTATTGATCACACAAATCTTGATGATTACAATGAACCCGATGAAGGGTAGTTAAACCTTTTCAACTAGCGACTCACCTAAAATAACTTCACATGCAACCACACATTAAATTCAACTATGACTTAAGTCGACTTGACTCAACACTCAGTTAACTAACTCTATAATTTTATCCAACTCCTCATGTGGGAGTAATTAGCTTATTTTAACACTTCCCCTTAATTATGACCGTTAAACTAAGAGATGACTCATGAAAACTCAAACATGGCTTTTGGTCTATGTCTCAGCTAGGCTTACAACACCCAAGTTTCTTTTGTGAAACTCAAACACATCTTTTCCTAATGGCTTAGTAAATATATTAGCCAATTAGTCACTCGATTTACAAGGCTTCAAGTGAACTTCTCCATTTCTCATAAGTTGTCTAATAAAGTGATATCTAGTATCAATATGCTTTCTCTTCCAACGAAACACACTATTCTTGGATATTGCAAACGCTGAGGTGTTGTCATAATATATCGATGTTGATCCTTGTTGTTTTTTATTGAGTCCATCAAATACCCTTCTTCACCATACTACTTGACATGTTGTTGATGTTACTGCTAAATATCCTGCTTCTGCTGATGAAAGTGTCACAATAGGCTACTTCTTAGAGGCCCATGCTATCACACTTGAACCAAGATGGAACACATAACCAGAAGTTCTCTTCCTATCATCCAAACTACCAACAAAATCTCTATCTGTATATCCAATAAGATCATTATCTTCTGTTCTTGTATACATTACATTAGAATCTATAGTTCTTGCTATATATCACAATTATTTTTCCTGCTCTCCAACGTGTGCCTTTTGGAGTCTCAATAAATCTGGAAATCAGACTTACTCCTTGCATAATATCTATACTTGTAGCTGTGAGATACATGAGGCTTCCAACCAATCTTTTTAATAGAGTTGGATTGACATCTATTCCTCCATCATCCTTGCTTAACTTTGTACCTATTGCAACTGGTGTAGGGACAATGTTTCAATTATCCATATTTATTTTTTTCAACAAATCTCTGGCATATTTATTTTGACAAATAAATTTTTTTTTTTATATTTCTTAACTTCTATGCCAAGAAAATATTTCATAAGACCGAGATCTGTCATCTCAAATTCTTTCTTCATGGCGGCTTTAAATTTATCTAATTCAATATCACCTTTAAAAATCATGTCATCAACATGTAAGCAAACAATCGAAATTTATCCATGCTCATTTACCTTTGTGTACAAGGTAGGATCAATGTTTCTTTTGCAAAATCCATTCTTAATCATGTAGCTATTAATTCTGCTATGCCAAGCTCTAGGCACTTTCTTCAGTCCATAGAGTGGTTTCTTCAAAATGTAAACTTCATCTTATTTACCTTCAACTTCATATCCTGGAGGATGCTACACATAAATTTCATCTTCTAGAATTCCATTCAAGAAGGTTGATTTCACACCTATTTGATATAATTTCCACTTATTTTGAGATGTTGTGGCTAGAATTGCTCTTACAGTATTCAATCTAACTATTGGAGCAAACATTTCTCCAAAATATATCCCTGGTTGCTGCGAGAATCTTCTCCAAAATATATCCTTGGTTGCTGCAAGAATCCTTTTGCTACAATTCTTGCTTTAAATATATCAATTTCACATTTTTCATTCAAATTTGTCTTGTAAACCGACTTCACACCAATGAGATTTCTTTTCTTTGGTAGATCAAGAAAATCCCATGTATCATTCTTTTCAATAGCTTCACTTTCTTTACCCATGTATTGCACCCAATTTACATCTTTGATAGCTTCTTCAAACAAAGAAGGTTGGAATGTCAACAATGCAAAATTTGAATTAACATCCAAATCATCATAAATATCTTTTAGACTTCTCATATTTCTCTTACCATTTCTTGATTCATCACCTGATTGACTACTGGGAGAATATCGATTTGTTGATCTGCATGAAGATCCATGCTGCTCAAAAAATCTTAGAGTTCTTGTTGGTGTGTCTCTGTTTGATGTCTTCACTTGTGAGTTTTCCTTTTCCTTTTCTGTTACATCATCCTCTTCCATCAATGGTGCCTATGCATCAACTATTTTGTCCACAACCCCATTCTATGAATCTTGTTCTTTGAACACAACATCTCTATTTATTATGATCTTCTTGGTGACAAGGTTATATAATTTGTAAACTTTTGATTGCTCACTATAACTAGTAAATATGGATTTTTCACTTTTATCATCTAATTTGCCTCTTCACTCCTTAGGCACATGTGCATAAGTTATACATCCAAACACTCTGAGATCAGATACGCTGTAAGACATACTTGACCATGCTTCTTCTGGTACTTTGTTCATTAGGCTCTTTGTAGGGGATATGTTTATCACATAAACCACACATGAAACTACTTTTGCCCAATACTCATTAGACAAGTCCTTCCTTTCAACATTCTCCTTTCCATATTCATAATGGTTTTGCTTTTCTCTCTACTACACCATTCTGCTGTAGTGTGTACCTAGTTGTAAATTGTCTTTTGATTTGATGTTGTTTGCAATAATCATAGAATTCCTTTGAATCATATTCTCCACCACGCTATGACGTCAATATCTTGATATGTTGATCACTTTGGTTCTCTTCTAAGGCTTTGAATTATTTGAACTTTGCAAAAGTTTCAGACTTCTTCTTCAAGAAGTAAATCCAAGTCTTTTTGTTATAGTCATCAATGAAAGTGAGGAAGTAACAACTTCCACCAATTGACCATCTCTCATAGGTCCGTAAAAGTGTGTACACACTAGTTTAGGAGGTTGCTTTGCTCTGTATGCAACTCCCTTTGGAAAAATTTCATGGTGTTTATTTCCTAAGATGCAACACTCACAAGTAGTAGCAGGTTCTTTGATGGGGGGTAATCCTCTAACCATCTATTTCTGTTGCAACAATCTTAAACCAGAAAAGTTTAAGTGTCCAAACCAAAAGTGCCATAACCAATAATCATTAGAACATGCAATTTAAATGAACTGACTTGATCACTCTAATTCATGACTAGAGGAAAGATTTGTTGGGTTGTGTTATATTCTTTCCATGACTAGCCCATGTAGTTAACCATGGGGTTAGAGGGGGGGTGGAGACCCCCTTCATTGTGCCGATTTTGTAGTGGTGGGGGAGGGGGGGGTTTCGAGGGGATTTGAGGGGACCCATAATCACTTTATGGGGTCTGGGAAGTTGCCCAGAAATTTTGGTTTTGGACTCTTGTTAGGTGGGCAGACCTCCTATGGTTTTTTGCATGAATTTTCGCACATGTTTTTTGGACGGATGGTTTTCGGTCCATAGTATTGGATGCTTCAACATGTATAAATATGTATTATAACACTGAAAGCAACATAATGAAAAATCAAGCTGGTAGTCCCGGTTTTGGGACAGGGGAAAATCTCTATGTATATGCGTTTTATGTGTTATGCTCTCACATTGTTTATTTTCTGTGTTTTATTCATATGCAGGTAATTTCTGTACGGGGTTAAAACCTACATTTGGTATCAGAGTTGTTTTGGCTTCAAAGGGATGCCTTTATTGCTGAGGGGTTTGGCTCGGGCCTGTGGTAGATCCTATTTAGTGGGAGATCTGTGAGATCGATTCTAGTGGTGAAAGAAGATGGCGAGCAGTGGAAAGATAGAGATCGAGAAATTTAATGGTCAGAGTTTTGGGTTGTGAAAAATCAAGATGGAGTATCTGTTGGTGGATAAAGATCAGTGGATCATAGTAGATCTAGGTGCTAAACCAACATGAGTGTCTGATGAAGAAAGGAAGAAGTTGGATCGAAAGAAAAAGAGCACAATACGATTGTGTGTCTCAGATTCAGTATTGCTGAATGTATCAGGGGAAGCTATAGCAAAGTATTTGTGGGACAAGTTAGGAAATTTATACCAATGTAAGTCTCTGGTGAATAAACTATTCCTACAGAAAAAGCTGTATAACCTAAGGATAAAAGATCGAGACTCAGTGACAGAGCATCTAAACGCATTTAATACTGTGGTAAGTTAGTTAGCATATGTTGATATTAAAATTTCAGATGAAGATAAGTGCATTAGTTTCTTGTGTTCTCTACTAGATTCGTGGAATAGTCTGGTTATTGCAATAGGTAGCAATGCAACTACCTTGCATTTTGATGAAATAGTCTCATCCTTACTGACAGAGGAGATGAGAGGGAAAAATATGGAGAGCCAGAATGGTGATGCCTTGTCTGTACAAGGACGGTTCTAGAACATAAAAAAAAATAAGTCATCGAGTGGGAGATCTAAATCTTGAGGGAGATATAAATCTCTAGGAAAACCTATAAAGGTGGTGTGCTGGAAATGCGGAAAGGAAGGGCACTTTAAGACAGACTGTAAATCTAAAGCTCTTGATAAAGGAAAGGGATCTAATGATGCTCCTTCTGCAGAGGCGAAAACCACCTTAGATGAAGGTGGGGATGTGTACTTGGCTTCTTCAAGTACACATGTAGATCATGAGGCATGGTTGATTGACTTAGGTGCATCCTTTCACTTCACTCCCCATAGAGAGTGGTTCTGCGAGTATGCTAAATACGATGGTGGTGATGTCTTCTTAGGGGATGATAGGAAGGCTAGAATCGTTGGTTGCGGAAAAGTAAAGTTGAAGTTGCAAGGTGGAAGCGTTAGAAAACTTCCGGGTGTTCTTCATATTCTTGCATTGGCCATAAATCTAATTTTTGTATGCAAGTTAGATGATGAAAGTGTAAAAACAATGTTCAAGAAGGATACCTGCAAGATGGTTCGGGGAGCATTGGTATTGATGCGGGGAGTTCGGACTGGAGCTTTGTACAAGCTGCAAGGTAGAACTGTTGTTGATGGGTGCAACAATTCTGTGGTTCCTGAAAGTGGAGTAGAAAATCTAGTGGTCTTTGGAGAGAAGACCATGCTGTGGCATCAAAGGCTTGGACATATTGGAGAGAATGGCCTTCGAATATTTCATGGTAAATGTATGGTAGAATGTATGAGTAACAACTCTCTGGATTTTGATTTCTATGAAATTTGTGTATATGGGAAGCAGAATCGGGTGAGTTTCCCCTCTAGCGGTAAGAGGGTGAAACAGATACTAGAGCTTGTGCACAATGATGTGTTTGGACTTGTGAATGTTCCATCACTGGGTAAGTATGTGTACTATGTATCATTTATAGATGACTTCTGAAGGAATACATGGATATATTTCCTTAAGAATAAATCTGAAGTCTTTGACAAGTTTAGAGAATTTAAAGCTCTCATGGAAAATCAGATAGAGAAGAAGATAAAGGTGCTAACGACAGATAATGGTGGAGAGTTTTGCAATAAGGAATTTGAAGAATTCTGTAAGAAGTGTGGTATAACATGACAGAAGACTACTCCATATACACCTCAGTAAAATGGAGTTGCAAAAAGAATGAACAAGATGTTGATGGAAAGGGCAAGAAGCATGCTCAGTGGTGTTGGGTTAGGACAGGAATTCTGGGCAGAGGCGGTGGAGACAACATGTTATCTGGTCAATGGATCACCTTCATCAGCATTGGAGGATAAAATTCCACAAGATTTATGGACTGGTAAGAAACTCTCTCTTTCACATCTGAGGGTATTTGGATGTGATGCATATGTACATGTCCCAAAGGAGAAATGAACCAAGTTGGATAGTAAATCTGAAAAGTGAATCTTTATTGGGTATAAGGATGGTTTAAAGGGTTATAAGCTTTGGAACCCAGCAACAAGGAAGGTTGTGTACAACCGATATGTGGTGTTCAGAGAGGTGAAATATGTTATTAAACATGAAGTCCAACCAAAGGAACCTAAGAAGATAGAGTTTGAGCTAAATGAGGAAGAATCAGACTCTACAACAGAGGAGGAATCAGAAGATGAAGAGCCACAAAATCCGGGTGTAAGAAGATCAGTTCGAGAAAGAAGAAAACTAGAAAGGTATAGTCCATCTACTTTCTGTTCAAATTTTTCTTTATCTATTACTGATGATGATCCTAGAACTGTGAAGGAAGCAGTAGCTTCAAAGGATGGAAAACTGTGGAAAGAGGCCATGGTTGATGAAATAACATCTTTGCACAAAAATGAGGCTTAGGATCTGGTGGAGTTGGTGGCTGGAAGGAAACCCATTGGTAGCAAATGGGTGTTCAAGAAGAAGACAAATGTAGAAAGAAAGGTGGAGAAATACAAAGCTTGGTTGGTAGAAAAAGGTTATTTCCAGGTGTTGAGAATTGATTTTGGTGATATTTTTTTCTCTTGTTGCCAACGTAACTTCTATTAGGTTACTTTTATTTGTTGTTGCTGCTTTTGATTTTGAAGTAGACAGATGGATGTGAAGACAACATTTCTTCACAGGGATCTGGAAGAGGAGATCTACATGAAGCAACCTGAAGGGTTTTCGGTGAAGTGTAAGAAAGAACTGGTATGCAAGTTAAAGAAGTCTTTGTATGGGTTAAAATAGTCACCAAGGATCTGGTATCATAAATTTTATACATTTATATGGGGACATGGCTTCACCATAAGCAAAGCAGATCATTGTGTGTATTTTAAATTAATTGGTGACCGTGTTATTTACCTGGTCCTATATGTGGATGATATGTTGCTGGTTGGAAATGACAAAGAAATTATCCAGGATTTGAAGACCAAATTGTCCTCCAAATTCGACATGAAAGATCTTCGGGCTGCAAACTATATTTTGGGCATGGAAATTAGAAGAGATCGAGAAAAGAGGAAGCTCTAGTTAAACCAGAGGAAGTATGTCGAGACAATACTGTAGAGGTTTAATATGCAGGATAGTAAATTGGTGAACGTTCCTATTCCTGTAGGTGTGAGGTTATCTGCTGAACAGTGTCCCAAGACACAAGAAGAGGAAGAGGACATGTCCCATGTTGCATATGCAAGTGCTGTTGGTAGCCTGATGTATGCTATGGTCTATACTAGACCAGAGATTGCACATGCAGTGGGAGTATTGAGCAGGTTTATGTCAAAACCAGGGAAGGAGCACTAGACAGCAGTGAAGTGGGCTTTCAGGTATTTGCGTAGTGATTATGGTTTATGCTACCAAGGAATACCAAGATTGGACAGAATGTTCGATATTCGTGGCTTTGTTGATGTAGACTGGGCGAGAGATCTAGATCAGAGAAAATCTACAAGTGGGTATGTGTTTAACCTATTTGGAGGTGCAGTTAGTTGGATGAGTAAGAAACAATTTGTAGTGGAAATATCAACTACAGAGGTAGAATACATGGTATCCACTCATGCAAGCAAGGAAGCAGTTTGGTTGTAGAGATTGTGTTCATGTAAGGGGTTAGTACAGGGAGCCATAAGGATAGACTGACAGCCAAAGTGTAATTTTCTTGGCAAAGAACCCCTCATATCATTCAAATACAAAGCACATTGATGTTCAGTATCACTTTGCGAGGGATATGATAGAAGACAAAAAGGTTTTGCTGGTAAAGGTGGACACTTCGAAGAATGTTGCAGATGCATTGACAAAATTTGTGAGCTCTGAGAAGTTCTCTTGGTGTAGAGAGACAATGGGCATTTCACGACTAGAAAAATGACTAAGCTCTCTTGTGGCCCCCTGTGGAAATAAAACAACATGTGGGAGAATGTTGAGTTGTGTTATATTCTTTCCACGACTAACCCACATAGTTAATCAGGGGGTTAGAGGGGGGGCGAAGCCCCCCTTTGTTGTGCCAATTTTGTAGCGGGAGGGGGGGTGTTTCATAGGGGGTTTGAGGTGTACCCGTAACCCCACTTTATGGGGTCCGGGGCAACGCCCCGGAAAATTTTGGTTTTGGACCCT